>OY735266.1:7207688-7476896 GCA_963457715.1 Argyresthia albistria | reverse complement strand
TTTATTCGGATTCGGTAGGTACAAACAAGACGTCAAGAATTGTCGGAAAGACTATAGGTGTCGATATCCGTATATTGAATGTGCGAGACTCATACCCCGGGGGGACGATTCTCAGATTGGTGACATTTTGTCACATTAGATTTTTATGTCACCGTTCGATATATATCACGGATATTCACGGTTAAGCTATTGTCAGATAGTCACTTTCGATACATTATCGTAAGATTCCGTTCGACATGTATCGACTGCTCCGAGGCAGTAGACATTGACAATATCTTCTCATAGCTCATGGCATGTCCTATTTTTTGTTTATTTTGTGGTTTTTTTGAAACGTCAAATTCGAGCCACAACTCCGTGAACCTCAATGATGAAAACAAAACTCTTCTTTTTTCTTTTCGTCAATGTTAATGTATGTATGTCACGTCAGTCATCATCATAAATAACTCACGGTTACGTTCGGTTATACCTACTACGAAAATTTTTGCTGTTTTACATTAGCAAAGAGATAGATGTTACTTTAATTAGTAATTCTTAATTTAGTATTAATAAATGAGTTATTGCATAGAGAATAAACAATATAACATGATATAAGAGACTTTATACAAGTAATATTTCTTAAAAAAAACTAAGAATGAAATTAGTTGAGATATTTTATTTAACGCAATCGAGAATATTTAAGAAAATGGATCGTTTCCTATTTTGTTCTGTGGACTCTTAACCGGAAACGATATTTATTTTCACCTTCGATATTGTTATCAATGATATTTAACGTTTTGGTGCATAAAGAAGATATGATAACTTTTCGAATTCGTTTTTTTAGGGTTCCGTACCCGAAGGGTGCTAAACGGGACCCTATTACTGAGACTTGGCTGTCTGTTCGTCCGTCCGTCCGTCTGTCTGTCACCAGGCTGTATCTCATGAACCGTAGTAGCTAGACAGTTGAAATTTTCACAGATGATGTATTTCTGTTGCCGCTATAACAACAAATACTAAAAATAAAAATAAATTTAATATTAAGGGGAAACAAACAACAAACGTGATTTTTTTGCTCATTTTTGCTCGATATTGATAATGGTAGCAGGTAGATGCTTAAAATGTTCACAATATATTGAGTATATTATTTACTTAAAAAATTAATAATTAAATTAAAATTAAATTAAAATTAAATTAAAATTAAATTAAAATTAAATTAAAATTAAATTAAAATTAAATTAAAATTAAATTAAAATTAAATTAAAATTAAATTAAAATTAAATTAAAATTAAAATTAAATTAAAATTAAATTAAAATTAAATTAAAATTAAATTAAATTAAAATTAAATTAAAATTAAATTAAAATTAAATTAAAATTAAATTAAAATTAAATTAAAATTAAATTAAAATTAAATTAAATTAAAATTAAATTAAAATTTAATTTAAATTAAATTAAAATTAAATTCAAATCAAATTAAAATTAAATTAAAATTAAATTAAAATTAAATTAATATTTAGAGGGGCTCCCATACATTTTTTTTTGCGGTTTTTTTATAGATAATGGTACGGAACCCTTCGTGCGCGAGTCCGACTCGCACTTGGCCGGTAATTTTAAGAATCTAACAATCGTCCCCCAGTTCCTATTCACGTTTCTCACCAAAGTATCATCTGTTTGTTTGCGTTTGCGTTGAAATTGTCCTCCTAATTACAAGACGGTAGTTTGCTGCATCAGTACTTTTTTATTATTTTATTTTATTTGTACATACACATGCAAACGAGGAGAGTAGAAGTATTTTTTTATATTTATCAGGTTAATTACATTGGGCCTAATGGGAATTTTTCGATAAGCAACGCACATTTTACGAAAAAATCCCATGGGACCTACTTAAGTAATTCACCTGATATAGATTTTTTTTAAGTATATATTGTATTCTAGGCAGTCAACTTCAAGAATAGCGCCCTAGCAACACGAATCGCCCTTCTTCGCTGAACTAGCACGTGTTGTGTCTGGGACTGGTCACTTCAACTCAGCGAGCACTTCAGCTAGATCGATAGCTTACATCAAGTTACATCCATCCAACCAATAAAATAGCAGCACTGATATAGTTTTTTCACTTCTCATGCTCGTAAAGTTCGTCTTTATGTCGGGTATAGCCAGCATAAAATAAAATTTTATGTTCTAGAGCATAAAGTAAAATCTTGGTCTAAATATCAGACTCTGACAAAGGTCGTCAGGTAAACAGCCACATACACCTATGCTAAGTGCCACTGCCGGCGGCCAGAGCCCGCTGCGGAGGCACGTCCAAAAAAGAAAGTTTAATGGCGGGAAGTCCTTTTTTTTCTCGGTAATTTCAATTTGCAATTATTTCATAATATTTACTTTTTTTGCAATATTTCTGTTTAATTTCCTCACAATCGAAGTGAAAAGCAGAGTGTATAACTCGTACATAAAACCCATTTTACCCTCGACATGACTATCCACCCTCGCCTGCGGCTCGGGTGGATATATACGTCTCGGGTAAACTACGAGTATGTAACTAAGTTACAATAAAGTATTTATGAAATACTTGATAAATGGAAATAAAATTCTTGATATTGAATTTGTTCATTACAGTGTTATTTACAAAGAAAACATGTAGGAAGGATGCTATGTCACGTCTATTGATTTTTTCTATTAAACTTCCATCACAGTTTATTCACAGCTATCGCTCGTGTTCATGCACTTCATTGCACTTGATCACACCTTCACACTGGCAGTGGCAGCCGAATGCATTATGTATTCATACGAGCATTTCAGGAAAATTCTAATTTGCATACTTCCAGGTTAAACCTAATTTACATAGTGACGTAGGTTTGTAAAGAAGACCGAGTATCTATAAATATATTTAAAAATTAACAAACCAATGTTTGGAGTTAACACCACTAAGACTTGAAGTTGAACTACCGTTTAAACCAGGCTATAGATGTGGTCTCCAGCTTTGACCATACAAATGGTCTAAGGCTAAGGTCTCCAGCAATCTCACTCGCTCGTGATAGTAGCCACCACTCGTTGGCAACGAGTGGTGGTAGGGTTTATCTTATTGCAAAAAAATATATCTTACCATTAGCTTGATTGATCTGTGCCATGAATAGTAGTGTGGTTTGCTGGAAGAAATCTCTTGTTAATAAGCTCGCCTTTGTACATTGTCTATCTATTATAATAAGTTTTCTATATGTCATTCTTGTGTTAGTATAATAAAGAAATTACGAGTAGCAGGTGAATAAAATAGAAATGAAAATAAGTTAGTTAAATCTCTTTAAGTACTTAGGTAGTTATAGGTCAAACGTCTAACGCCCACAAAAGACCAGGATCTTTTTGTTCTGTTTTTTCATAGGCATTATTAATTTATTAGTCCAAAAGCTTTTGGCAGATCGGAGTCTGTTGGTTCAGCAGGATCGGCTAGGTAGCAAGCTGCTAGTACAATGATAAAAATATCGCCATGTCCACGTGCGCGTGACATCCAATCAGAGGGTTTTTAGTTTTTTGTCTCAGAACATTCAAGATTTTATATTCAATATTTCATAGTCGAATTGTTCAGGGCATTTATTTAGACGTGACGTAGACTCAGTCAAAGAAGTAGGTATTGAAGAAAAATATAAAATTTACTCTATGGTAAGTATACTATCGGTTTAACGACTACCTACAAAATATCTCACACGGTAATGACTGCTTTGCCTGCTGTAGTCGCTGCCAAGGAGCTTATCTCATGTCCTCTGAAATGAAAATATTATTATGATTATTAATGTTTATTGAATCCCATAAACCAGATTTAAAACTAAGTAAGTGTAAACATAACTATATAAAGATGAAAATTAAATTAAAAATGAGTTTACAGATCGAATTATGCTTATCCATTACAAATCAATGCTACACAAAAACCTAATTAGGTCTAGCAGGCTATAATCTTTTAGACTCAAAATAATGTAATATTCATGTTATGTAAAAAAAAACTATGGAATTTTGATTGATTATTGTCTTGAGATTATTGCTAAAACCTATCCCGCTTTCAACATTTTGTACCTACCTCAATGTTTTTTAACATTTTTAATCTTTGTTCCGGGAAGAGCTCGACGCTTGTTGTATCTCTCAACATTCTCACTGATACTAGAAACAATAGGTATTGGCCTGACTCATTCATTCTTGATATCATCTTATCACTTTGCTTTTGTCATATCACGTGCGTGGTTTACGTTGAAAACCAATTCATAGTGGAATGGAAACCCAAAAACTCAGGTCGAAGTTCAACAGATTGTAATAAAGCCACTGTTGGAATACAATAACATAAATAACATGACGGCATGTTCGAATATCAGCGAAGCGACGACGACGTGCGTACGCATCGTATGTCGTACGTACCTACTCGTAGCGTACTTATCTCAGCCCACATTATACATGACATTTTGTATTAATTATGAAAACAAGTGATAAATTCACTCGATGATGCGTATATTTTGTTTGTGAAATGAAAACTGTATTTTATGTATACATGGTAGATCAGTGTGTGTGTGTGAGTAGCGTATCGTTTTGTTGAGGGAGACGGGCCTCCTCCGTGGGCAAGCTACATATAACCCGAACGCAGGCCGCCGCCGCACCACTCCGCTACAAACCGCGACAAAGATAACTTTCGCAATCGTCTGCGAAAACAGTTGTATTCACTCACTTGCTCGTAAGATAACAACGTGATAATGAAGCAAGGGATGCTGATTATCCTGGCTGTGTGTGCGTTTGCCGACGCGATGGTGCCTATGGATAGGGTAAGTGACTGTTGCTTGCTTTCCTGGTCCCGTGATTTTAAAATAGTTGAAACTATGGAATTTCTGTTAATGATAACGAGAGAGTAGGTACCTACCTTGTGAACTTTCATTCAGTCTCACTAAGACCAAACGTTTACGGTAGTAATTATTATTAAGTTTAGAGATACCTAATAGTGAAGCTGTGTTGCATGTAATAAAATGGACTTACTTTATGGGTGTAGATAAATTGTAAACAGTACCTATTGATGGTTTGGTTACTATAAGCGACGAAGTTTACAAGTATTAGGATCTCTAGTCTTCTGTTTACAAGTATTAGGATCTCTAGTCTTCTGTTTACAAGTATTAGGATCTCTAGTCTTCTGTTTACAATTTCATTAGAAATCTTGCATGTTTCTTTCACCTCAATTTCTATTTGCAACTAAAGCGATAGCCTTAATATTTATATTCTCCTAAGAAATATTTTGATCATCAAAATCTTCATACTGATTGCCACAAAAAAAAATGTAGAAAATGCATATGTCATGGCATGTCATAATAACGCATAAAATCTGTTTATGCATGAAAATCTGTTATACCTATATGAAATACAAATTTATTAATGGCGAATGCTAATGTGAATGAAGCCCCCTTTTATCTCAAGTCTTAGTATTTTTATGATACCTATGAAAACGTTAATAATTTGATTATCACTGAAATTCATAATTACTTATCATAATTATTCTCATAATATAAAGTTTCATTAAAATCACATTGCTATTAAAAACTTATTGTTATTGGTACATGTGTAAGTATGTGGTTAAAAATATTATTAAGTATTTCTTATTTTTTATTAAACTAGCTATTGATTGATAAGTTGACGAAAGTGCCCCTAAACCACATGAAGCGTAGAAAATTATGCAAGTCCTTATCCTACAAAATAATGAAAGTAATCATAGAGTACTTATCCCCAAAACGAAAACGTCCTCGCACAATTATATTTTGTCTAATTTTGTCATAAAGGTATACTATTGAAATTGTTATGAAATTGACCGTGATTTATAACCTGCCTGAAATTGAACGTTTATAGAATGCGGTCGTAGTAGACTTAGGTACTTTTTTTTATTCTAATATCTTGTGCCTATGTGGTGTAGTACAATACTGGTGAAATTACGATTAGAAGTAGGTGTATTATTAATCAGTGTTTCGTGACATAAAACAAATGTGGGTATATAGGTTAGGTACAGTACAGTACAGATACTGCCCAATGTGATTCAGATTGAACCGACTTTGAGAGGATATTCCCAACGGACCCAAAAGGATCGGTTGGAAATATTTAATTTTAATCTAACAAAATAGTAAGCATAGTCTACTTTTCCCATACGGGCAGGCAGAGGCACAATTGTGCCCATGCTCAGCCAGTTATTCCATTATGTACTCCATTTAATTTATGTTTAATTAAATTATTTACTTTAATTATTTTTCGGGTACCGTTTCGAAAGGTCTCGAGTTCAATCGTATTGTAATTTGTGAAACGGTTTTCAGGGACTTTTAACATTTTCTGTTGCGAGCTACTAAAAGTAACCTTAGATAGGTAGGGCCTACTGTGCCCCTAGTTGGTTTGTTGGTCTTCAGACGTGTGCTCGTACTTAAAATAATAAACAATCTCGGCATCATTGGTAGTAAGGGAACGTACCTATTAAATGAGTATGGGTTGGGTATGTTCCCTAAAAAGGGTATCGGTCACAAAGGAGCCAGCCCACCTGCCTAGATCCGGATCGCGAATATAATTCAATATTCTTAATAATAGTCAAGAGAAGTGATGCCTTCATTCATTCATATCTAAGTATCATTCATCCGTTCATTCACCCCGCGACATGTGCGTGAGCTCTTGCTGGGCGGGGCGGATACGCTCAAGGGCATATCGTACTACGTTGTCCATTACATTACTGCGTGGACAGTTAGTAGGCCCTATCCTATCGTTTGGCTATTTGTCCTACTCCTAACTTGCAACAGTCAGCGGCGACAAATATTCGAAATCAAACTGTGATAGGTAATTTGGTTCCCTTCGTAAGTGCTCTAGGATCTTTTGACACTTGGATGCAATAGGAAATTAGCAGAAGGAAACTTTGTATTGTCATCTAAGTGCCAAAAGATTCTTGTAGCACTATATTATATTATTAGTATATCACATTACAGCTGATACCGAAGGTTTATACGAATTTAGGTAAAAAGGTGTTGTTGTCGCCCAGCTATCATCTAACTCGTATTATACACTCGTATTATTGTATATATATACGAGTCGTATAACATGTGTTTTGTTGACACGACTTGACGGGGGCGCTAACGCGCCCCCAGATCGGGTATCGGCCAGTATACTGGGGTTTTATTCTCAAGCATTCGATACGGATATCGACACTTATATCGAGTGATTCCCATACAAAATCACTCGATATAAGTGTCGATATCCGTGTATCGAATGCGCGAGAATCCTACCCCTGAACATTTGACCTTTCTATATTATCGGACTGCCTATCGTCACGCACGTCAACCTATACTAAATAACCGGTCAAGTGTGAGTAGGACTCGCGCACCAAGGGTTCCGATCACACTTGGAGAGCGTAACACGTGTAATTAGGTTTCCACATAAAAAACTAAAGTGTGATGTCATCCATGTAAACCAAATTGAATATTTTTATAGAAAGACAGAAATTTGCAGTTTTCAGATTTTTTCCTTTACTTGTGCTATAAGACCTTCCTTCATTCCAAATTTCATGACCCTAGGCCAGCCGGAAGTACCCTATAGGTTTTGATTCCCTTGCGAGTTCCACGCGAGTTCATACAAAATCAGTAAAATTATGACATAATATCGCAGTATCTTTTGATTGCGTGGACCTAGAAGTTTAATTTTTTCACAGCTCCAAGGTACCATAGACCTGAGTAGTCGATATTAATTTCAACATGATACCTCCACGCGTTCCTGAGAAAAGGGGTCGTGATAGACGGACAGACGGACAACAAAGTGATCCTATAAGGGTTCCTTTTTTTCCTTTTAAGGATCGGAACCCTGGGGAGGCAGTCGCTCACGTCCGAAGGAATTACTTGGAACCCACAGCCCTTCACGTCCTTCCCGGGTAGTGCTAACGAGCGACAAATCATCATCATCATAGTCATCAAATCATCTCAAGACATTATAATTTCCAGGTTCTCAAATGAGAACCTGACCACTTGACACTGGCAAAATTAACCTCAAAAGAGGTTAGGACGCCATTAATAAAAAGAAGAAGAAGAAGGATCGGAACCCTAAAAATATGGTCAGTCGATGCTGGAGTTACCTAGGTACTTATTAAGTGACGTATACCATCATAGTAGTACATACGTCACTATTTTTAACCCGCGCCCGACGAAGGAAAAAGGGGTGTTATAAGTTTAACGTGTGAGTCTCTGGTCTGTGTGTCTGTCTTTCAGCACGTGGAGTGGAGCGTAATCGGGTGAACCGATTTGAATGTTGTTTTATTTTATTCGAAAGCAGATTTCTTGGGGCTGGTTCTTATGGTACAATCGAGCTGATCTAATGATTTAGTGCGAAGATCGAAGTTGGGAGCTGGAACCCTGGGGATGCTTACTAGTAAACCCATCGAGTTTGGGCTCATTAGACTCGTAGTGACAAGACCTTTGAGAATATAGGTATATTGAGCTGATCTGATGATGGAGCGGAATCTCGAAGGTGGGAGCTGGAACCCTGGAATGCTTACTATACTAGTAAACCCATCAAGTTGTCCAACTCAATGAGCCTATCATTAGATAGTTGTGATGAGACCTTGTAATTTCACCTGATGGTGAGAACTGGTGATGAAACTGGAAGACTGGTTTTATGTGGGGGTTTTTTAATGCTAAAGTTTTGTTAAATAACACCAGGGGAATAGAAAATCATTTGCGTAGGTAGTAGGGTACCCATTAAGAGGTATCATGTGGAACTGCAAGTATACCAGAGCAAAATCGAAGGTCAGGAAATGGCTCTAATTCAGCTCGTAAGATTTGACCCGTACAAAAATTACATAAATGAAATGCAAGTTAAATACAAGCTTGTAAAAACGATTAAACCTTTTATATTCATGTACATAGGTACCCTCATTCATTAGGCCACATTATCAGGTACGATACGAGTTGTTCTAAACATTTTTTTTACGGAATTTTACCGTAACTTACGTAAAAAAGTGCTCCGTGGTCTAGTGGGTTTCACCTTGCTTCTCACGCAGGAGATGCAGGTTCGAATCCCGGTGCTGACCATGTACCAATGAGATGATTAATTTGTCTTAAGTACATATCGGACACTCCGTGTTTCGGATGGCACGTTAAGCTGTAGGTCCCGGCTACTATCACTACTTCGTAGTATATAATAGTCGTAAAACCCCTCCACGAACCCGCACTGAGCCAGCGTGGTGGAGTATGGCTCAATCTTACTCGGATCCGAGCAAAGGCGTGTGCCCCTCGGTGGGGACATTAATGGGCTACATTTACTTTTATAGGTAACGCCATCCACGAAGACGCGTGACGTATCTATTTGCATCTTTCTTTTTCATCGAGGCACTCTGCTGAAAGACAAAGATGCAAATAGCTACGTCACGCGTCATCGTGGATGGCGGTACCTATACTTTACGTAAAATATATGTAATAAGTAGTTTTTACCAAAAGCTACCGCATTTTACCGGCGTAATTTTACGACTTTGCATCGCTACTCCAGGATCCTTGCGGATGCGTTGTGGATGCACTGTGTAGAAGGAAACATCCACTGCCACATCCACCAGGTGACCGGGTTGTAAACCAGACCTTCAAAGTTTGGAGGGGCTACTAGTCTATCCGGCATCTGGTTGATGACGTCAGTTGATTTAGGACGTAAGCGGATGATGTTGTTTTAGAACGGATGTCAAATGTTTTCAGAGTTCGTCAACTGCGCCTGCAGACGCCACGGCACAAATCTGCGCACCCACCACCCCGTGTGGCTGGAGAGTCTACGTCAATAAGAGCGGCGAGTCCACATTCATAGATAATAACTAGTAAGTACATCATCACACTGCGCCAGCATCGTGGAATATGTCTAAAAGGCTGTGGTTGCGCTGTGGGATCACCTCCAACCTGCCGTGCCCCTTTATTCGCTAACTCAGTGATGATCACTAATTTATCCGACTTATTTTGATATCCTTTGGTTACACGACACCAATAGCTTCTTAATTTTTACGGATCACCATTGATCATCACTGAGTTAGCGAATAAGGGGGCTGATCTAGACATTTAGGCCTACTTCTTTCTACCACACTTTTGAAAGCCGCTAAATACTGTTTAAATCATAGAGTAACTTATATGTTTAAATTCAATTTAAAATACAACTTTAGGACATGTTCCCAATTAACGTGGCCGTAGCGGCTCACAAAAGTACGACCCATGAAATGACGTAAAAATTACGAATTACTATTCCACCTACACACATTATGTTCTCATAATTTTCCTCTTTATATACCTAATATATGCCTAATCAATCCAAGACACGGTAATCAGGGTTAAATCTTGAAAGATGCCGTTGACGCATAAAATTACATCTTTTGATTTTATTATATGTTTTTTCAGTTGCATCTGTGGGCCCGGTACCGAGTGTGAAGAGTTTGAAGTGAATAATGAAAGTAGCACCTTATACCGATGCAAGGCGATACCTCACAAATAATTAGGATACCAAAGCCATTGTCTAACGTTATCACGTATTTCTAGTACAATAAGAAAGCCTAAATGTTTTGTACTGAGCCAGATTTGTAGGTGCCAAGATGTATTCGGTGTTTCGGGATTCTCTGTTAGTCAGCCACCAAAGTCCGACCGCGTATATTAGTTGACACCTAAAGGCGTATTAATTATATTTATTAGAAATCCTGCTGCAGTACATCACCCTCTGAGACGTATTGGAGAAGCATTTACGCGTTTTTACAATGCAATGCAATGCTATACAGTTCGCAGTAAAACCCCCCCGAACTAACCAAATCTAAACTGGGAAGGGTAGTCTGTCCATGTCTGTCCCTCTTATTATTGGTCCATTTCGAAAATCAAATACAGCCTACAAGTATCTCTGTTCCTTTTCGGTTAAAAACAGTAATTCAACTTCATATTTTCCATTATTTGCTTAGGTAACAAGTACTTACTTTATACTCTGATGTCCGGTTTCCTGGGGGCTGATTTAAGTTAACATGTTGGTTAAATCAGCTTCAGCCAATCACGAGCCGGTATTATTAAAAATGACGGAACGTTATTGGTTTGACCGAAACTTGTTAACGTAAATGAGCGACCAGGACACTGGGTGTGAATCAGTGAGATTAATCAACATTTAACACTAACGACGTGTCATTAAAATAGGAAGTTAATATTTAAATGATAATTGATATGATAACTCACAAGTGATTTTTTACTAAGACGACATAATATTACTTAGATTAGAAGACTTTTGTTTTGTATTGCTTTAGATTAGTTTTAAGCAAGGACCCGTCTGTCAATGTGCTTTTTGAAAACTTAGTGCCACCATTGCCACTAACTAGAACCACCGAGAGCGTTCAAGCGTAACTTGCGGGGTAGAAGTTAATACTCTTAATTAATTATATGAACATTGTTTTAGAGCTCTAAAACTTTGGCATAAAATTTTTGATAAATCCAGTAAATCCATATTTTTATGATCGAGCCAAATGATTCAAAAACTTATATGTTTAGACCAGTGAATTCAGTGGAAATGGTTTTTTTTTGTAAAGCGCCTTTCAGTCGGTTGGTCCAATACTGGGGAGTTGACTCGAATCAGACAACTCCAGTTTGCTCTCGCTAAACATTAACGTTCTAGCTAAACATTAACGTTCTAGTTAAACATTAACGTTCTAGCTAAACATTAACGTTCTAGCTAAACATTAACGTTCTAGCTAAACATTAACGTTCTAGCTAAACATTAACGTTCTAACGTATTTTAATTAACAGTCGTACGCGTACGTACAAAAGATAATTAACTAGGTATACCTACCTACCTATATGATGTTAAGCTTGTGAAGTTGTGATGTGTGTAAAGTTAAGTTCCAGACAGAACGGGGACGACTAGATTTATACTTAGATATTTTATTTAGTACCTATTAGTTATAAGTACATTTGTAATATCGAATGACAGTATATAGAAAAATAGTAAAGGCGTAATCTTACTAAAAGAGCGAATTTTGTCGTTGGTAACGAAGAGTAACCTTATACTCGAGAGTATCTTCTACTTATACTCGAGAGTATCTTCTACTTATACTCGAGAGTATCTTCTACTTTTTCATAGAATGACCTCATTTTGGACTTTCATTGTCATACAAATTATCCCCGGGATAGTTATTTTCGCATAACTTTTTGTTGGTAAAATCCAGCCTTAGCCGCCCGCGTGTTGAATGCAGAGGGTCGGATTAGTTTGTGCAGCTCTGCATTCACCTCGCGCGAGTACTGTACATGTGCTGTGCAACTTTTATTGTTTAATCGCCTCGGGGTCGGATTAGTTTGTGCAGCTCTGCATTCACCTCGCGCGAGTACTGTAGATGTGCTATGCAACTTTTATTGTTTAATCGCCTCGGGGTCGGATTAGTTTGTGCAGCTCTTCATTCACCTCGCGCGAGTACTGTACATGTGCTATGCAACTTTTATTGTTTAATCGCCTCGGGGTTGGATTAGTTTGTGCAGCTCTGCATTCACCTCGCGCGAGTACTGTACATGTGCTATGCAACTTTTACTAAGATATTTTTAAGAATGTATTTGTGAAGTAGACACTTTATACGACAGAATTGCAGATGTATTGACTGATGCAACTGTCGCTCACCCCACCAAGACCCAATATCGGCCACTATTCAATAATGTATAAATAATATTATTCTAAATAAATCGCAACATCTTTTATTTTATTATCCATCGCGTAAGTTAAGTTAGATCCCGCACTCGCGTCTTCTGTTTGAGAAACAAGCGAGAGTGCAAAGTATGGAAATAAAATAACCTGATCCGCGAGCCTTGGAGGCTTGGAGGAACGCGGCCTTTGCTCGAAGCCGCGAGGCAGACAAACGCAAATAGCTTTGCTATTTTATTTTGGCAGGCTAGTATGTACTCGCAGTCGCACCCAAGGCATCCCAAGCAAGGCGCACCAAGTACGGTAGGTGGTAAAGAATAAAGTTTTTGGTAAAAAAAAAAACAAAAAATCTTTAGTCCCGCCCGCAGAATAGTAATGAATGACCCTGACAGTTCCATTCCATACATTTGTTGGTAGATTTCGATAAAGCATAGTAAAGTCACGCCAGGTTCACTTCTTCAAACAAATCAACGAGAACAGCCGCACACACGCAGCTACATTGCATTCCGTATAAGCTCGCGCCGCCACACGCACTCATTGCCGAATTTCGCCTCCTTCGCTTGCTACGAGACAGGGCTAAGCAAGCAATGCATGCGACGAGTCAACGTCATTCGTCCGGCGCGGTCCAACCCGCGGCGCTAAGCGACAACCCTAGCCGTTTGAGCAAGAGTAGCTAGTTATCATGCGAACAGGGGCCTAGTGAACTTACTATTTCTTATTTATACCATGGTAAAGTTCTTATTCCTATACTTTACAGGGTGTAACAGAAGGGTGTCTAAATATCTCGGGTAGACTCGATCCTTAGCGCCCTTTGCGAGCTGCGCTCGCACGGGCTCCAAATTGGACCTTCATCCGAAATAGCTCTCTTTCACCCCTTGTGTAACAAACTATTATTTATTCTTGTTAAATCGATTCACAGCCCAAATCACCATCATCAAAGTCTGATTCGGACTCGCTGGAGCAGTCTTGTAGATTTATAATCAGTTCCTGGGTAGATTGGTCGAATCGTACGTCACGCTCCCAATCTTCATCCATAATTGTTCTTGTTCTGTCGATGTCTTTCAATATCTATATATATAAAAATGAATTGCTGTTCGTTAGTCTCACTAAAACTCGAGAACGGCTGAACGGATTTATCTTATCTTAGTCTTGAAATGTTCGTGGAGGTCTAGGGAAGGTTTAAAAGGCGAGAAAAAATCGAATAATTTCCGGGAAAACCCTAAAAACAGCCCTTTTCTATTTCCCATACAAACGTTTTCTAGAGTCAATCGTTTTCTAGAGTCAATTTGAACTTTATTGCTATTCAATAAAGTTCATATTAAATTGAGGCAGCACGAAGTCTGCCGGGTCAGCTAGTTCTATTATAATTATGTTTCGAGTCAAGATCGATAACTTGTCTTACTAACCAAAAAATTGATAAGTGTAGCACGTCACTATTTGCCAATAACGTAATAAAGTATGTTAATTGTCTCTATACATTTTTTTCTCAGATTTTTTTACCGTCGAAAAATAGGATACTTGATAGGCGTGTTTTGACACTGACAGCCTGCCAGATATCATCCCTATGTTGGATAGGGTTTTATCGTAGACAGAGAAAGGAATAGACGGAGTGCATGCGTACACCTTTGAGATGGAGAAAGAGTAGGTTCTCAATAAGCATAAGGTTCAAAATCAGAGATTTTTTTGCCATACTCCCCCTACGGGTTTTATAGTAAGTAACCCACCTGTCCACACTATACGGCACGGCAATAAAACGGCCTTTTATTTTTACCCATTCCAAAATATGATCGACATGAACTCCATACACTTTTTTGATCTGTGGCCTAAAAAAATATTCATGACATAATGTGTAATGACATGACAGTTGTTGTTGATTTGTATTTTGATTTGTTCGCGTAATTTATTTTTCGAGACGAGACCCGAATTTGCCTCAATATTTTCGATTTTCTATGACAAATTGTGGTACACACTGAGAAAATGTCTTTAGAGACTGTGCCGAAAGATTTGCGAGGACTACGGGCTTGCCTAGTTTGTTCCTTGATCAAGGTAAGGTTATGCTTTTTATTTAAGGATTATGCGGTCGGGGTCCGGTCCAGTCATACATAGGTACTCTCACAGAGAGAGTGGAAACTGGAAGCCCAATCGGCTAGGCTTTAGAAGGATCGCGGCCTGAGAGCTGATTAAAAGCCTGCCGTCTGCGGGGGGTCCAAAAGATAGGGATTGTTAGTGAAATTGGCCGTCAGACAACTACACAGACTAAACTCTTCACAAAATAAAAGGCCCGTTTTGACAGTTCACGCCATGCAGTTTTAACCCCTAACCCGTAGGTAATAGAAGCGGTTTTCCTGTGCAACTTGTATGCTTTACTTGTACGCAACAGTTGGCTTTTATTACCTACGCATTAGAGGTTAAAACTTCATGGGCGTGAACTTCAAAAAGGGCCTTTTATTTTGTGAAGACTGTACCCTATTGCTAAAAGCTTATTTTACTGTTACAGCTTAAACCCAACTTAACATTTATAAATCTTTTTAAATTTCTTATTGAAACTAACTCTTTATAATAAATAATCTTTGATTATTGCAGACCTTCGACCAGTTTGAGTATGATGGGTGTGACAACTGTGATGAGTTCCTTCGCATGAAGAATAACAAAGACAATGTTTACGACTGTACTAGTAACAACTTTGATGGGTACGTATTTGTCTGCCATGTCACAATGTCACCACTTTTCGCTTTCCACATAACACATCCGATCATTAATTTTGACATGAAAATCACATATGGCAAACAATATTTTAATCTCCCACAATAGCCTTAAAATATTTATCTATTTCGCAGAATGATTGCAGTGATGAGTCCAGAAGACAGCTGGGTCTGCAAATGGCAGCGTATTAGTGAGTATCAATTATTTAGAAGTTTATTTATGTACATTTTCATTTGTCTAAAAGTCTAAATAGAGGCAAACAGAGCTAGAGTAATCTAGTAACTCCCTAAAGTATAAGTTCCTGTGTTTTAATATGAGTTACTTATGTGGTTGCAAGAAACCTAACTCATGGTGAAAACTTGATTGATAGTACAGACATCTAAGCTGGAATTGATAGTACAGACATCTAAGCTGAAATTTAATACAAAGTATTTAAATGACCAAATACTTGCTTCTTCCAGGCCGGTTCACTAAAGGAGTGTATGCCATATCTGTGTCAGGCCGCCTGCCAGCTGGCGTGATCAGGGAGATGAAGAGCCGTGGTATAGCGTACCGGCCGAGGGACACCAGTCAAAGATAACATTTTTGCACTCTACTTTACTTTTATCTTTGTATTTCTAAGAGTAAGAATAAACAATAACTTGTAAGATACATTCATAATTCTTTGATTTAAGTTTTATGCTTTGGTTCTACTTTAGCAAAACTTTTACAAATTTTACTGGTATGTGTGTACAGCAAAAAAACTCAAATAAATAGGTAATTACATTTATTAACCTTAATAACTTAGAACACATAAATATCTACAGTAGTAGTTAGCTACACTTGTATTATAATGAGTGATGTTTTTTAGTTCTGGTAATAAATTAACTATGATATGATACAAACAGAAACTGCTTCATAGAAACAACTAAATCCAATACTTGAAATAACAATCACACAGATATTCTTATGTTTTGACTATTGTTAGTCATTCTTTTTTTTATCTGTTACATATTTCATAAAGTAACACTCTTATTCATTAACATCCTATAAACCTATTAAAGCTAAAATGCCTTTAAAATTTGTTCAATGAAAGTGTTTGTGGAAACATATTTTAGTTATCAGAGGCTTGATAAGTTTTATGAATAAGAGTAAGATTTTAACTTACTGACTGATATTAACAAAGAACTTATCATACTATAAATGCATTGATTTATCTTAGTACAACATTCTCAGATAGATCAATATTATTTCAAATATGTATTAGAATTGTATCACAAAAACTAGCACAGTTTGTATGGTTACATGGACTGTGCTGATAGTGACGAAATACTTTGTACTGCCACATAAATGTTGAGACAAATATAACTTCCAAGTTTGTCTGTCAACTGCTGCTGGTGGGAGGAGCCTTCCAAGGATGTCTGTCAACTGCTGCTGGTGGGAGGAGCCTTGTGCTCTTTATCTGTGCCCAGGATATCCTTCTCTATCTCCCTGAAATCAATGTTTTGCAGCTTCATGGCATTCTGAAAAATATCAAGCAATTTATAACATAATAAATAATAACATAGATTCACGCCTTTTCTCATATGGGGTGGTAGAGGTACAACTGTTCTCACATCAAGCAATTAGGTAATCAAAATCTTTTACAAGTTAGAAGATTGACATTGATAAAACTGATATAAAGCAAAAAGTTGTGCAATCAATACTATAGTTGATAGTCAAGTTTACTTGGATTGTGTACTAGAGGGCTAGAAGTTACGTTTTGTAAGAAGAAGAATAGTGATTACCTTCACACATTCCTGGTATACTTTGAATATTGGAGCACACATGGATTCATCATGATCACCTTTCAAGAACCGCTCTGAAAACCAGCTGTTGAAGCAATCATCGTACTTTTTTTTCAGCTCTGTACACTCTTCCCCGATGCTATTCATATTTTTTTGGTTTTGAAAAATCTCAGTCACAATTATGCAGGAATTTTGATTCCAAGGAAATTAAATTATCAATAAAATAACCTCTCGGTCTATTTCTTGTCAAAAATGACTGTATTTTGTATGTATATGTCGCAGGGAAATGATAGGATCCGGGATTCAGGTAAATCCCTGGGATGTTAAAATAAAAACACGATTCTATCATTTCACTAGACAGATCTAGGGATTTAGCTAAATCACTGAACAGGTTTAGTGAAATAGCAAAAACTTAGTTTGTTTATTATATCAAATTTTTATTTGGTAATCTAAGTAATAATTTTAATTCTATTGAACTAATTAATAAGCATTCTAATAAATCTTAAATTGTGCAACTGCTACTTCAAACTTGGTTTTAAAGAGCAAGATAAATTTCAATCATCAATAACACAAGTTTTTCGGACCTCATTTAACAAAAACAAGTGAAAGCTTTTTATGTGAAAATCTTTCAAAATAATGCCTAGTTATTGTTCTATCATTTAGGGTATCATTCACGCAGATACCTTAAACATTCTTGAAATTATGACCAGATCGGGGGAGAAGAATAGTTTTTTTAGGCAGACTTTTTAATAATGTTTAATGTTTAAAAAAATGGGACAGGCAGGGCCAAGGATATCTTTGATATTAATGTTATAATACCTACATATAGGGTGGGGAGTCTAAACAACGTGTATTTATTGAAGTTCTTACATAGATTACTAAATAAACATTTGATTAAACATACAAACTTAGTTTTTTCTATTTCACTGAACCAGTTAAGTGATTTAGCTAAATCCCTAGATATGTCTAATGAAATGATAGAATCGTGTTTTTATTCTATCATTTCCCGGGATTTTGTAAAATACCTAGGGACTTAGCAGAGTCCCGGATTCTATCATTTCCCTGCGACATAAACATCACAGACACCGATAACAATCACTCTCGAGGGGAATAAATACGAGCTACTCGAACTCCGTCAATCAGAGTTTTGTTCTGTGCTGTTTGTTGGGAATCCGGGAACTCGTAGAAAGAAGTTTCTCTGTGGGAAAATGTTGTCTGTGAACTTTAGTCGTGTTCCGTGACATCGCCGTCAGCGCCATAATCGATTACAGAGCGTCTACAACAAGGCCCCTGGCTAAGGCTCTGTGGTTGTATACAAATTCGGTCCCTTTCCTTGAATTTGCAACCATGAATTTAAAATGACTAAATATGAAAGTCAGCATTTTGGTTGCAATGACAATGCACAAGCCGTCATGTGACTCCAGGAACCGTGTACTACTGAACTTGTTCACACAATGGAATGAATGTATTCAATTCAATTCCTAAATAATGGCTAGGAATAAATGTATAGAAAGCTCTGGTTTTGCAACCTTTTAATTCAACCAAATAAAAAAGTTCACTATTTGCTCGTAAGTGACGTATCGTAATATGCTTTTTAATTTTATTGGACTTTCTAAGCTATCAGCTGTCTGTCACTGTCAGTATTATTAGGTAAACATAACCACGAATTATTTTGAAATCATCAATAAGTTAATAGAAAAGTTTATTTTATTCTGTTTCTTGGCTAAATTATCGTCCATCTATCTCCACCCAATAATCAATAAAGTCTTGTGCGTAAGTGGCTGTAAGTGCCGCGTATGAAACAGGAAAAACCATACGGAATACATATTATTTCAATCGGTGAGTTTAGCCCAGATTTCCAATTGATATCTCCCTGGACCTATGGTGGAAACACGTAAAACCTATAAACTTTATAAATCATCCATGGTTTCCTACGCTCCCTACGCTGGAGTTATCTATCTCGTCCTTTTATCAAATTTCTGAAATGTTTTTATTCCGAAGTATCTTCGATAGTGATGGGAACAAGATGACATCTTTTGTAAATATCGATTTTATTCCAGTCAATTCATGGACTTCAGAGTTGACTTTAGATACATGGTCATACTACATACGACTTCTCAGATGTACTAAAAGTATTATCTTGATTACAGGTTCCAACCTCGAGATAAAGTTCAAAACCTATGAAATAAACCGGCCAAGTGCGAGTGGGACTCGCGCACGAAGGGTTCCGTGCCATTATCTATAAAAAACTGCAAAAAAAATGTACGGGAGCCCCCCCTAAATATTAATTTAATTTTAATTTAATTATTTATTTTTTAAGTAAATAATATACTCAATATATTGTGAACATTTTAAGCGTCTACCTGCTACCATTATCAATATCGAGCAAAAATGAGAAAAAAAATCACGTTTGTTGTATGGGAGCCCCCCTTAATATTAAATTTCTTTTGATTTTTAGTATTTGTTGTTATAGCGGCAACAGAAATACATCATCTGTGAAAATTTCAACTGTCTAGCTACCACGGTTCATGAGATACAGCCTGGTGACAGACGGACGGACGGACGGACGGACGGACGGACAGACGGACAGCGAAGTCTCAGTAATAGGGTCCCGTTTGGCACCCTTCGGGTACGGAACCCTAAAAAGCAGAACAAAAGATTGTTGTGGACACTGAAGTGTTCCGGAAAACACAACGAGACATTGAGAAGAGGCAGCTGAATGTGGATTAAATTAAATAAATTTTACGTATATACGAAATTAATCATACTTTTATTTTCAACACAACTTAAAGTTTGGCAGAAAATAAGGATTTTTGGCAATATTTGCTCACTACTAAGATTTCATTACTAAGATTTCATCAAATAATGATACTTTCTTGTTAATTTTTCAGCAATATCTTCATAATCTTAAATACGCTGCTGATAAATGAAGTACCTACTGTACCTGACATATAGTGCGACATAAAAGAGTAGAAAATGGCAACATAAGTGACATATTAGAGCACTATTGCGTATTTTGATAGACAATCCTAATATGGCAATAAAGAAAATACGCAGTAGTCTGTGAATGTTGCCATCATTTAATTTCTACTCTTTTATGTCGCACTATACCTACATAGCTGCCCCCTTTTTCGCTAACTCAGTGATGATCACTCAATGATGATCCGTAAAAATTAAGAATTCAATTATCGTGTAACCTAAAATAAGTCGGATAATATTCGCCGACTTATTTTGATATCCTTTGGTTACACGAGAATTGAAGGGCACCAATAGCTTCTTAATTTTTACGGATCATCATTGAGTGATCATCACTGAGTTAGCGAATAAGGGGGCTGAATTTTGTTTTGTTACTAGGTAAGATGCAATCTAGAGCAACCTTGATATCTGTCAACATAGGCAGATTCTGTATTTATAATTGGATATTTAAATATAATAAAGAGTTATTAATGGTCCGCATGGATTTGATATGCACATTACATTATCATCCTGCGGGGCTTCTAATACATCATCATTTTGATAGTTATTAGCACCTATCGATATATTTTATCGTCATTATTATCGTATTCACCTCACGAAGTCATTCTTTCGTGAAGCAAAACAGGCAGATAAGACAGTATTCGATTGCCTTTAGAGGACGTATTACTGACGTGACATTTGTCTCGCTCTTACACATGAATTAGGGCATAAACGAATGTTGAGATAGACTCGTTTCTGATAACTGCTATTTTTAGGCTACTTCTATGCTTTAGTTATTGTTCTGAGCCGTAAAGGGAAACTGACTCGAAACGGCTTCGTAGACGCTGTAAATCTGTAACCAATTTTGGCGTGACTCGGAACGGGGGGTTTGTTGTTGTGTGAAATGAAATGTCACGTGCGTGTGAGGTTATAAAATAAATTGTGTTGAATTTTAGAAAAGACGCGAATTATTAGGAAAGATCTTTTTTCTATTACCCCAATATGAGTAATATACTCAAAGACAGTCGGTTCACTAAATACCTCAACGACCCGAAGTACAGGCAAATACCAAAACATGAACGAAAGGTTAAAATTGACGATCGTTTCAAATCTATGTTCAATGACAAGAAATTCAAAGTCAAGTACACTGTAGACAAGCGTGGCAGACCAATAAATGAGACTTCTACTGAGAATTTACGTAAATATTACGATTTGGACGAGTCTGATGATTCAAGTTCCGATGAAGATGGTTCTGAGAAACCGAAAGATGAGGTCAAAGCAGATGATTCTGAAGACGAGAAAGATACGTCGGGGAGCTTCGTCAAACGTCCTGAGAGCGGCGACGAAGAGGAACATGCAAGTGTTGCTAAGAACGATAAGTTGACTCGTGGGAAACTGAACCATACAACAAAGGAGAGATTGTTAGACTTGGACATTGATTATGCTCGTGGTGAAGGTAGGTCTCCAGTTGGATTACTACCTGATATCATATGGATGTGCATGAATTACCAATACTTGTCTTTACAAATGAACCCTCCATAAACTGAATAAACTTTTCTCTAAAGCACAGAAGAGATAATAGTACTCCATACAGAACGGCCACTCCCTTCCCTGCGCTGAGTCAGATACCACACCCCACCCCTGGCGTCAAAGGATTGGAGGATCAGATCAATAGACAGGGCTGAACGCCTTTAATATCGCTGCATTTGCCGCGCCACCAGCCCTAGCAAAATTTACACACACATTTGCACCTAAACAAACATCATTTGGTTATGTAGTAGTAATAGGTGATTATTTTACGAGCGTTCTATGGAGTGTCCAAGGTGTGTCTAAAGTGAATCAATTCAGGTGAATTCAGTTTATGGAGGGTTTATTTGTAAATTTCAGGTTTCCTACAGACGGACAGTTCATCTGATGAGGAGAGCAGTGAGGCGGAGGAGGAAAGTGAAGTGGAACATGAGTGGGGCGAGCTTGACGCAGATGCCGGGTCTACTGAGGAGGCCACCAAGCGGTGAGGATATTCGATTTGGTTTTTTTGCATTTGGTTTTTTTCTTTGTAAATGGGGTTAACTTTTTTAGATGAATTGTTATTATACCAAATAAATGATAGCTCTTGATGTCTTGGTCACTTTGTAATAACTAGATGGGGATAGGTCATTAGGAATATTAATTCCAACTTAAGTATAGAAAGTTTCAAATTAATCATACAAAAGGAAGTTGTAACATGTTTTTATTCTTGTTAATATGGTTCACAGCCCAAATCATCAACATCAATGATTCAGACTCACTGGAGCTTCTTCTCACACTATTAAATTATCAAGAAAGATAGAAAGATTAACAATAAAGTTTATGTTACCAGGATAGCGATATGCAACATGGACTGGGACAATATTAAAGCCACTGACATCATGGTGTTGCTCAGCTCCTTCCTGCCACCTGGTGGAGTCATCTGCAAAGTTACGGTAATAAAAATTAACACATCTGCTGGTAAATTAACACTCGAATTTATTTATTTGCTTCTGGCGATTGCGCTAATGTAGGTACAGTATTACACTGTGACTTCAAATATCCATAGCTGCGGAGATGAGTCATCCATCATACAGAGTCCTCCTGGAAGGCACATATACGCATCACACATACAATTACCACACCACACACTCAACAAATATCTTCTTTGCTATTATTATAAATATTTTGTGTTGTGTTTTCATACTAACTGTGTGTCAGTTATCATTATTCAAAAGGACAAGATGCTATGTTATGCTAAGTCATGTTTTATTTCACTTCATATTTTATAGGAATTTCCTAACTACTATCATTTAACTTCAGGTACAGAAATGTGTCTATAACTAATAGTATAAACGCTGGGGTTGTTGATGCCTATAGTAAAGGTTCTACCTAGTTTAGGTGTCAACAGACTATTATTGTGTACTTAGAAAATAAGAACTTTAGATAAGACAAAATGTACCATAATAAATGAGTCCAATAAACACTTAAAACACTAAACACCTCTTTGGAACATAAAATTCACTTCACAGCTTCACCACCACCACCACTTGCACCAAAACGAGCTTGCCTCGGCACTGGGCGTTCCCCCAACTATAAGACGGCTGAAGAGGAAGCATGCATGAGACGCTGTCTAACCCACATATTAGGCAACCCGACAATGGAAGGGATTGCCTAGCACGCCACTTAATCATGCACAAGAACGCACTGATTGCATGTTAGCTCAAAGATATGAAGAAAAAAAAACTTCACAGCTTCCTTTCGCATATGGGCTGGCAGAGACAGTTCCGCATATGTTTTGCCTGATGTTGGGCTCATCAGGGCATAAATCCATTTTTTAGGGTATCATACCTGAAGGGTACCAAACGGGACCCTATTATTAAGGCTCCTCTGTCCGTCCGTCCGTCAGCAGGTCCTAGAGCACGAACTGTAATAGCTAGAAAGTTGAAATTTACACAGAATGTGTATATCTGTTGCCGCAACAACAACAAATACTGAAATACGAGAGATAAAATTAAAGGGGTCCCCATACAAGAGAATTGTTTTGATACACCCAAGCATTTCAATATGATGGTATGTTTCGCGTTAACCCACATCGTTGTAGTAGCTCAGTCGGTATGTTGTAGGCCCTCAATCCGTAGGTCGTGAGTTCAAATCACCATGAGAGCATAACGTTTTTTAATTATCTTAATTTTCTTTTTGTTTTATTGTTTTGAGTGCTTAAGTTTTGTTGTACGATGGTACGGTACCTACCCTTCGTGTGCGATTCCGAGCTGCAGTTGACCGATTTTTTTATTACTTTCCAGGTCTACCCATCAGAGTATGGTCTGAAAAGAATGCAGGAGGAGGAAGTTAGAGGTCCCATTGAACTCACTGAGAAAAAAGCACATAACGATGATCTGTCCAATGATGAGGGCAATGAGGAAGGTATGATCATCATTTCATATTATGTGTCTGTTGTCCTCTGTCTGAGTTCAATCTAACCACAGGGTGCTCATCTCATACAAATAAGAATTAGTAACCCTTCGTAAAAAAGAGATGGCGTGAGGAGTAAGATTTGTACTTTAAACGCCATGGTTTCAGTTAACATACTTCTAGGTGGAGCTAATCTTAGAATAAATCCTATATTTCTTAGCGCCATCTCGTGGTATTTGCAATTTTTCGATGGTGCTGCACCAAGCGATAATCGCCTCGAACTAAAGTAGCTTCCGTAGCATCTCAGTTTACGCCGGTGTCATATTTTGTTCTAGGTGTCTCTGTATCAGTATAATATTATAGTATCTGTGATCTAACACAGTATCCTAGAGTGGCCAGAAGTAATGCATGTGCCTGTAATGGCATTTGCATAAATAAAACCAAATTGCTCAAATAGTTGAGAAGTGGGGAAGAACGGAAACCAACAGGTGTTAAATATTTACTTAGAGAAAATAACATTGGTTCCGAAAAAAAAAACTAAACCTCCGACTAATTTACTTTCCCAAAAGCCGTCCAAGAGGTTTTAGGTAGTTTAGTATTTTGTTCGGAGGTTTTTGCCCGGTTGGTTCTGAATAATAGCGGCACGTGATTGGCTGAAACTGATTTACTAAATTATTTTTTTTTGTTCGGTCGCGTAATCATAAGGACATAGGCCGAACAAACGGGTTAAATACCAGCCAATATTGAACGTGTATGTATATGGTCAGGCTCCGCCTACCACATGGAGAAGCTCCGTCGCTACCAGCTCAACCGGCTGAAGTACTACTACGCGGTGGCGGAGTGCGACAGCGCACACACAGCCTCGCATCTCTACAGCGAGTGCGACAATATGGAGTACGAGAGCAGTGCGGCACGGCTGGATCTGCGCTTCGTACCCGATGACGTCAGCTTCGATCAGGTGTGTGGGGGGGGTTTAGGTTAGGTCAGAGACTAATATCCAATTGACTGCGCCTGCGGGGGAATGCGGCTCGCCAAACGTTTGTTGTATTCAGCATACGTTCGCATATACGCAACCTATGTACGATGACGGGCCGCCAGACAGTTTCGCAGCGGCTGACCAATCACAGCTCTCTTACCTCGTTCCCCGCCGCCGTAGATTGGTGAGTTTTGTTTCAAAGGAAAATGTATCTAATCTATGCGCTCTCCGCTGTATGTATGTATAAGTGATCCCTGGGTTAGGTAAAGTTAGGTTAGGTGTCCGGTAGAGTGACCCAGCTCAACCGGCTGAAGTACTATTACGGTATGGCGCCGAACATCTCTGCAGCGAATGCGGTAATATGGATTAAAAGATCTACTCTTTGTACCGGATGACGACAGCATCGATTAGGTCCGGTAATCCAATAATTCTAGGAACAAGTCTTAAGTTGAAGCATTATGTACCAAATGGGCTGACATTAAAAACGATTAGGGAAGAACTGTGAACCCATGCGAACGGTGACAAACACGAACGAGAACAAACGATTAGGGAAGAACTGTGAACCCATGCGAACGGTGACAAACACGAACGAGAACAAACGATTAGGGAAGAACTGTGAACCCATGCGAACGGTGACAAACACGAACGAGAACAAACGATTAGGGAAGAACTGTGAACCCATGCGAACGGTGACAAACACGAACGAGAACAAACTATTAGGGAAGAACTGTGAACCCATGCGAACGGTGACAAACACGAACGAGAACAAACGATTAGGGAAGAACTGTGAACCCATGCGAACGGTGACAAACACGAACGAGAACAAACGCTAGTAGGTAGAAATGCGACTGAGACTCAGGCTACGCGGAACTCATGCGTTCGGGTGATAGATCTAGGCCCTCATCAATTCCTGACCTGGTGACAATATGACCGATGGATAGTATTATAATATCTGTGCCGATGGGAAGGTAAACCGTTTCAAACAAAAAAATAATTCCAAATCGGTCCATCCGTCTAGGCGCAATCGGGGAACATACATAGAAAAAAAAACTATTTTGACCAGCAGTACGCAAGCCTATTACCCTACACGAGCATAGGCTCAGCAGTGCGATGAAAGATTAGTTGAATGTCTATTTATTTATAATTTGATAATTTCAGGAGCCGCGCGAGTCGTGCACCAAGTTGCCGGATCTTGCGAAGTACAAGCCGCGACTATTCACGACGACGGCGCTGCAGCAAGCGAAGGTAATGACCATCATTTTGTGTGATGCTGATGGTGATGATGCATGACTAAAATATGACCCCAACATTTTACACGTGAGTCGTGACCAAACCTCGGACACTCGATAGAACGCTCGTAAAATAATCCCCTATAACTACTACCACAGACACTTATAATATTATACTAACTTCTTTAGTTTGAGGGTTTTATCGCTTGGTGTAGCACCATCGAAAAATTGCAAATACTACGAGATGGCGCTAAGATATATAGGATTTATTCTAAGATTAGCGCCACCTAGAAGAGTATGTTAACTAAAACTATGGCGTTTAATAAAGTACCTACAAATCTTACTCCTCACATCATCTCTTTTTATCAAAGTCAAAGTCAAAGATATTTATTTGCAAATATAGGTGCTTAAGATTGTTAGGTACAATTTTTGAACTTAGCTATATTTTATCCTATAAGGATGTGCAAATTTATTAAAAATACAATTATAAAATAGAAATATGAAAAAAGCCACACCGAGAAGATATAATGTCAATTTAAATTACAATAATGATAATATTTTTTTGGAAAGTCAAATTATAAAATTATACAAATGTAATTATTATTATTTTTTTATTAAAAGTCCTACAAAAAATAATAAATTACACATAATAGCAGTAAGCAAGCAATCATATATGATGTTAATTGCATGTTTTTTTGTCCTCTAAAAACTCTGTGACAGTGTAGTATGCTTTGCCGATCAAAAATTGAAACAAAGCTTTCTTCAATGCCTGTAAACTGTCCAACCTCCTTATTGTATCCGGAATGGCATTATAGATTATCGGAGCCATTCCAAATATATTTCTTCTTGTGAGGGAGCTCTTACATTTTGCTGCGCATAGCTTGTCGGCATATCTAATGCTATTCATTTTCCTAAACAAACCTAAATTTGTTCTTACAAATTTGACTATTTCAAAAATGTAGAGACAATGGGTTACTAATTATAATTTGTATGGGGTGAGCAGTCACTGAGCACCCTGTGCTACTACATAGCCAAATGACGTTTGTACACGTGCAAATGTGTGCGTAAACCTAGTTCGTTTGTGAATGTGTGCGTTCAGCGCCTATACAAAAAGACCCTCTCGGTTTGTACTCCGGCGCCAGGGGTGGGGTGCGGTATCTGAATCAGCGCGGGGAAGGGAGTGGCCGTTCTGTACGTATACCCTATCCAATATAACAGGCAACTTGACAGCTAACCTAAAACTTCATAAAATCCACTTTTTAAACACTATAGGGAAGAGGGATGTTACTAAAACAATCGAAATTGTTTATTCAGTTGAACTAACAGAAAAGTTGCCATCGCTATCAGCACTTAAAGATATTATTATTTGGATTTTATGAAGTTTTAGGTTAGCTGTCAAGTTGCCTGTTATATTGGATAATAGGGTATAGTACTATTATCTCTTCTGTGACACGACGTCTGTTCAGACGAGCGCGAGTATCTTGGGCTGAGCGGGCTGACACCTCTGAGAGACGCCACCCAAAATTCCGGATCTGGATTCAGTTTACTGAATTCAATTTGCGAGTATCAGTACAACTCGCCCAGAGCGGTAATAGCGGTAATAGAAGCGGTTTTCCTGTGCAACGTGTACGCTTTGCTTGTACGCAACAGTTGGCTTTTCAATTCAATTCAATTTTTGGTTATAATGGCTTCCATCTATTATATTAGATGATTCTGCCAGTGTCAAGTGACTAAGATGGCACGTATTTATAGCAGTTGACCGGTTTTTACGATGTTCAAGTACCTAGAACAAAACAACACAATATATATAATAAAATATATTAAATAAGTACAAAATAGTTTGTTAATTTGCTTACACACAACTACAATTTTATTTTATTAATTTTAATAAATTTACATAAGGTTTTAATAAACGGAGAATAGGCCAGCATTAAGAGTGACTTGAAATTTATGGGTCTGGGTATATTGGGAGGAAGGAGATTATAAAGGGAGTAATTTAAGTTTGGACATTCAAAAAATAAATGATCGGTGGTACCCTCAGCAAGACCGCACTCACAGAGGGAGTGGTCCCTGACCCGAATCTTAGCCACAGTTGGCTTTTATTACCTACGCATTAGGGATTAAGACTTCATGGGCGTGAACTGTCAAAACGGGCTTTTTATTTTGTGAAGACTGTAGTAATCTTATTATTTATTTATTGTTTTATTTTTCACTTAGTTGAGCACATAGGCCTACCTGTTCTGTATTTTATGTTTCTCTGTCCATCCTGGGTTTGCTGGAAGAGATCTTTTTTAGAGATAAGCTTGCCTTTGTAAATTACTTCTCTGTGCTTTGTCTTTTATGTGCAAGTTAAGTTAAGTTTCTGATCTGTGGCTTCTATCGTGTGTCAAATGTCACGTGATGTGCAATAGATATATACGAATGAATCAATGATTCGCAGGTGGAGCTGACGTGGGACACGACGAATCCGAACCGAACGGAGGCGATTCGGAGCGCGCTCGCGAGCGGCGAGATCGACGACCTCGACGTGAACGAGTACCTCGCCTCCAGCAGCGACGACGAGCAAGGTACATACAGTACAGGGCCTATTATGGACTGTATAAATAATTAGGCACTGGTTTGGTGAGAGAAAATTATGTAATCTGACAACTGTCGGCGCGGTTGACAAGCCTTATCGGGAATTTTGAGCCCTCGTTATAATATAGCCACTGTCATACGATTCTCTCGCAGAATCACAGCCCAGTTGCCGTGATGTCAAAAGACACTGGTATGGAAAATTAAGTCAAATATCAGAATCAGACGATCAGACCGAATAATTCGTGTAGTTTTGAAAATTGGCAGAGTTATTCTTTGAGGTGCCCAGATGAGGCAACTTGTAGGTGAATATTCGATGTGAGTGCGCCGCCGCCATGCAGGATGTATTGTACGTTATTGCGTTGTAGCAAGTCGCTGTTTAGTTGAATGGTTTTGGTCAGTGTCCCGTCTGTTCCTAACTCTTTATTAATCTTTAAAATAATACATACAAGATCTCCCACAATTTTATTCACCTTAACGCGGATGTCGTTGTAGCCTGCTCTCACGCATACACACACATACCTCATGGCGCTTAACTGCTTTGCACTGAGGTCTCGTATCATACAGACGTCACGACAACACGACCCCTCCCGCAGCGCACGATCGTATGAGAAAGACTCAATTACATTATATGTTTCAGATGATGACCAGCCCACAGCCGACCCAGGGTTATCGCAATCAGACTCAGAAGCTGAGGACCCGATCCAAAAGTACAAGAATCTCCTCCTGGACATCGAACAGAAAGAAGACAAGAAGAAAAACAAGGACATGGAGATGGAGATCACGTGGGGCATCGGCATCAAGGATAAGGCGGAGGAGCTCGTGAAGAAGAAGATGAAGGAAGGTAGGCAGATTCCGCCATGGTCCAGTTATATTTTAAATTATATTCTATTCTATTTTAGTTAATGGCACTTTGTTGCCTATCGACAAATTCTGCCGTAGTTTATCGAATCCATTTGTATATACATTTAGTGTTTTTCCACAGATAACAAAAACTTGACGCCGTTCGAGAAACTAATAGAAAAGAAAAAAGAAAAGAAGAAACTCAAAAAGTTGGAACGTAAACAGAAACAGAAAGAAAATGAAGACGCTTCTGATGAGGAACAGTCGTCCGACGACGACGTACCTTCCGATGTCGACATGAACGATCCTTACTTCGCCGAGGAATTCAACAAACCAGAGTTCAAGAAAAAAAAAGACAAATCAAAGAAATCGAAAGACAAAGAAGTGATTGACGAGGATGAAGAGAAAAGAAAAGCTGAATTAGAACTTTTGCTAGACGACGAGACAGACGGCAAAGCACACTTTAGCCTCAAGAAGATACAAGAAGGCGAAAGCGGCACCAAGAAGTCTAAAAGAAAAAGGAAATTGAAAGAAAAGATGATGGAACAAAAGCAATCTTTACCAGACTTCGACATAAACTTGAACGACGATAGATTCTCAGCGTTATACAACTCCCACCTGTATAATATCGACCCATCTGACCCGAATTATAAGAAGACGAAGAATATGGAGAAGTTAATACAAGAGAAACTGAAGCGAAGGCCCAAGGACACTCCCACGGAGGCAGGACCGCCCAAAAAGTCGAGAGAGGACGCGGAAATGAGTATGTTAGTCAAAAATATTAAAAGGAAAACTAAAGAAGTGATGAAGAAATAAAAGTTTAATGTAAAAAATATTTTTTGATCTTATTCTTAGAAACGTGTTGCTCTATGTTAGAAACTAATGGACATAATTTTGTAGATTGGTCAACATGTAAACAGGATAAACTAACATTATTAAAGAGTCACACAGCTAATCGTTACGTCTTGCTCTTGCTTGCTATCAATGCTTTCCTTATTTCTCGACCCAACGCGGCGCCCAGGGGCGGAGGCACCGCGTTTCCAACCTGAAACAAATAAGCATACATTAGTATCTAATAAATCCGTGTCTCTAACATGTGCACAATCAACCCTCTCCAATACATGAAAAGGCATGATGTAATCTATGTTCTGTGAGAGTTTATAACGAATACAAAAACTTTAACATTAACACAAAGTAAAACTAAAAAAAAAACGAATTCCACAAATAAACCCTATTTCATTAGATTGAGTTAAACACAAACTGTACTGTAACCCCCTATTTCCCCCAATCTCAGTGCTACCCTTCGCTACATAAGGAACCCCTGTACAAAGATTCATGGCTCTAGGTCCACCGGTTTAGGCTTTGCGTTGCCCATCTGCCACGCATAGTAATTGTGTTTGTACCTAGTATTGAGCAGTACTGGTGGCCATCATCAGTTCCGCATCACAATATTATGCTTACTTTTATTTTATTTATTTGGGACGAAAAACAGCTACACAATACATAGTTGTAACTAACTATTACAAAAATAAAAATGTTTTATTGTGAAGCCCACAGCATCATCCACAGGTACATTTTAGTTGGGGCTGCTGTTAACAAAATAATCATGATTTAGGTAATTTTACATGTAAGTGTTTTTAAATTTTATATAGATATATATATGTATCTCAAGCTTGTAAAAATATGTGTTTACAAAAGAAAAAGAAAAAAAACAGGAATCTAAAACTTAGATAAAAATTAAAAATTTAGTCCAACGCGCTGCAAAAATATATTGTAATTAATTTTTTTACAATTCAGTAATTCGAAAACTGAAACTACAGCTGATCCCGATCCTGACAAAATTGCCATGAGTATTACTCACTTAGCACGAGTAATTATGAAAAACAGAAAAATCACTATAGGTCTGCATATAATATTTGAAGAGTTCGCTTGATTTCTCCAGGATCCCATCATCAGATCCTGACCTGATTCAATGGGACCAATTATGGTAAGCATATTTATTGTGATGCGGAACTGCTGATGAAGAGCACATATAAGCCCCAAGTGGGATAAGGGGTTACAGTTTGTATTAAACTCAATCTAATCAAAGTGGAAGTCGGTTTTTTCTAAAGTTTATCTACTTTTTGTTTCAATTATAATTATAGATTTTACTTCAAAAAGGTTTTATTTATTTTTATGGTTGGTAAGTCAAGATTGCGGCGGACAGTAGGAGTTGGGGTGGAGCGATGGGGTAATTAAGGGAGTACTACTTATGTTACAAATATAATCAAACGAATTGTAGGTGTTACGAAGTTCGCCGGGTCAACTAGTGAGAGCAATACACATCAAAGGCATTAAAATATACACCAACCAAGTGCGAGTCGGACTCTCACACTAAGGGTTCGTTTGCGTTTGTCAAATGCACTTAGCGCGCCCCCTACGTGGAACAAATTTGATAGTTTAAAGCTTATACCAAACCACAGATACTATAATATTATACTAATACAGATAGACTACCAAGAACAAAATATGACACCGGCGTAAGCTGAGATGCAACGGAAGTTTCTTTAGTTCGAGGTCATTATCGCTTGGTGCAGCACCATTGAAACATTGCAAATACCACGAGATGGCGCTAAGATATATAGGATTTATTCCAAGATTAGCTAGCACCACCTAGAAGAATTTTAACTGACCCCATGGAGTTTAAAGTACAAATCTTACTCCACACGCCATCTGTTTTTTACGAAGGGTTACTAATTCTAATTTGTATGGGATGAGCACCCTGTGACCAAACCAAGAAATAAAATAATCTTGGATCCCAGGTCTTGGATGTTTACATGTTTGTGATGTCGCTGTTTCTCATTCCTAGTGTGAACCGCAATGTATGTGCCTGCATGTAAATATTGTGTTATGCTCGCATATGCACTCACTAAGGCAAGACTTATTTCGAAATTGCTATCCTACGTTACCTAGAACAGCAAACACTTTGAATTAATTGTTTCTATTGTATACGTTTATTTACTAAGATGGCAAAGGGAGTATAAGAAAACATACATAAAATAAGCGCAATAGTGCATTTGCATTTATTTTGCAATCGACGCGATTGTTTTTCAATAAAGCGTAATAAATAAACAAAAAACAAGTGTCATTTATTTGTTCTACGTCTATACCTAAATATGACGCAAACTAAAGAAACCTATATAATGTGTAATTGTTGCATTTGACACTTTACTTTTTGCTCGTCCGCCCGGTTGATCATAAAATCTACAAAAATGAAATTCTTGTATTTCTTCGTCGCTATTTTTGCAATGGTAAGTTTTTTTGCGCTACTTAGCAATTCATTACAAGGTACATTTAAAATTTTAATAAATTTTAATATACAGTTATTTAACTAAAATAATACTTCAATATTTTATTTTATGAATGAACAAAGTCTTTATCCACTTGTCTTTATTTAATAAATTAAATTGTATTCCAATGGGAATTGCGGGGTTCCTGTAATACAGATTTTTGTAAATCTGGCCCCATTGTTTATTTTGTAATTGAAACATTTTTTTAATACATGATTTTGAATTAGTATTGTATTTAAATGAATCGATATGGTAGAGATTGCTTCTCAACCGCGAGAAACAAAAGACATGTACTATTTCGTTCATGTTTCGAAGTTTGGATAAAACAAATCACAATCAAACAGTTGTGCTTCATAATCTTAACTAGCGTAATATGTTTCAGGTTGTCTCTGCGTATGGCTCGCCAGCGCCACAAAACGGTAAGTACTCGTATGAACGACAGAACTTCCATATTTTGTTTTGAAAGACGGCGGGCGTATTTCCAGCGTATAACGGCTTTTTGCTATGGATAAGACCAGAGATTGCGTGCAGAGTCCTGGTCCAATGCAGGCTCCTGTTCAAATAAGTTTTTATGTAGCCAATAAGGTGTCCCACTGATGGGAAAAGGCCTCCCCCTTTCGGCGACACTTCCCTGATTTGTGCCACCTTCAGCCATCCCGGTAGAAACTTGTCGAGGTCGTCCCGCTATCTCTCTTTAGGACCGTCCTTTAACTACCTACTCAAATAAGTGCCGCTGTAATATCATAAACGAGAGACAATGACAGAAATACTTTTATGTGTATACAGTGACTTTTAATCGGTGATCAGGAGTAGCAAAATATGAATATCTAGCTAAAATAAACTTAATAGGCGAGGTCTCACGCAATTTAACTCACTGTTTAATTAATAAAAAGTAAAAACATAATTAAAACTAAAAACCACTTAGATACAATATCAGTCACCCTACATACGACTTCTACGTCACTCATAAATTTTTATTATGCCGTTAAATCTAAAAGAGCTTGTAAGCTCACAGATACAGATTAGTGTAGATGTCGAGTGACAAGGAATTTAGGACAAACTTGATTTCAAAATAAAATTTATCATTTATTTATTTATAAATCTTAAATCTATCATAACAGGCTGAGTCTCATGCGACAGACAAGCTTAACAGATACAAACAAACACAATCCTAATCACAAACATATTATTTCCTAATGTTTATATCATGGAAAAAGTTAAGTTTGTTTTCATGCAAAAAATTACGACTTCAACGTGACCGCCATCAATTACTGAGTTAGAAAAATTGGTACCTGATCAGTGATCACTGATCACCGATTAAAAGTCACCGTGTATCATACTGTATACTCTTATTGAATTAACGCAAAATGTAAACTAATTTATTAGGGACATCATTCTGAGTTGCTCTGATCAAATCTGTTTCATAATGAAAGTTGCTCAGAATGATGTCCCTAACAAAGTAGATTAATTACCCTAGGTGTTAATTCATTTACACCTAGGGTACTTTTATTTTTAATGCGTGGAGTAAAGTTACAACTGTTTCAGTCTGTGTTTATTAATAAGACGGTTAGTGCCCGTAACTTGGTCGGTTATGCAGCCGGGACTCGCGCATTTGAGCGCTTTCAACTCTATGATCAGTTGAAAAAACTTGAAATAAGTACCACATGCAAAACGGTGCAAAGCTTTTAAAGGCCTAATCATGTTTGTTAGTTAGTTGTGATGTGAGTATCACATTTTCTCGCCATTCAATGAACCTATGTCTTTTTATCTTGCAGCACAACAAAACAGCGGCTTAGTGTATCAAAATGGTAATTATTAAAACTTCAATACTCATTTTGAGTGACAGGGGGGAAACCCATCGCCGCCTCTCAGCCTGGTCAAATTAAGGAATTCAGACCGAATAATTCGTGTGGTTTTGAAAATTGCTAGAGATGCTTTGAGGTGTCCAGTGGAACATAATAAGTCCCCGAGTGTGGGAGGTGATCCAGCGGTGGGGTAGGGGGGCAAAGATATTTTGAACCTAGTAAAAATGTATATAACATAATTTATAGAAATTTTATTTATGATTATTAGTGTAGAACTAACTTAAGCTATTTGTAATAGTTTCGAGATTTGGGTTTTCGAGACTAAATCCCTCCTAGATTATCCCCTAGATTACCTTGTAAAAATTGGAATGTATTACGTGCATGTATTAATCCTACAGTAAAAATGTTAATAACAATTTGTAGACATTTAATGATGATTTATTAATGTAGAAGTGACTAATAGAGATATATCTCTTATAGTTTCGAGATACAAGCTAAAAACCGAAAAAATAAACATGCCCCCCCTAACCCGCCGCCGGCTTACCCCCCACCCTTGGGGACTTTTAGATTGATCATCTAGAAGATACCTCAAATAATAACTCTACCAATTTTCAAAACCACACGAATAATTCGGTCTGATACTTTAACAATACGTGAGTTTACTAATCTTCTTTTTATCATTACAGCCAATGCATATCAACTGGGCTATTATAATGGCCTCAATCAGTACGCATATCTCAACCAACAAAATTACAACGGGTAGTTATAAAACGAGCATCAAGAAAGTGTAACCTAACCTAATCGAAAAACTAACTGAGCCACTAATTAACTAACTCAGTCAGTAATTTAGTCGCTCAGTTAGTTTTTCAGTGGATCGTTTTATTATATTCCAATTGCAACTAAATAAAAATATACTTTCTTAATAATAATCCGAGGTTTTCTTCCCTAACATTTTTTCAAAAGGCATTTATAGTAAATCATACTGAACTTGAACAGTATTGTATACTATGCCAACAATTTAGATTTGTATCAGCTATAGGCAACGTAGCCATACTAAGCAACCAGTTTAGGGGGGGGGGAGGGTTTATTCTCAATACCACGCTAGTCTATTCGTAATAAGAATGCAGTGAAATTTAAATTTAAATCTGGTAACACACACTCACAGGACAGGACACAATCGTCGCGTTCAAAAGTTTGCCATCAACTGGTCAGTGTAGTAATAAATACCAGTCTTGGCTCATACAACAGTGGCCACGGCACAGATTAATAAAGAGTGTCACGGAGAGCGGGTCCAACATAGCCTGACCCATAATTAAACGTAAAGTAAAACTGTAATCGGTATACTCTCATAAGGACATGGGCCGAACAAACTTACAATGGAGAACAATAGAAGTCGGATCGAGAGCGAAAAACCGACTTCCACAAACCCTATTTGATTAGATTGAGATTAATACAAATTGTTACCCCTGTTCCCCCCTCCCCCTTGGGGAACTAATTTCGTCAAATTCCATCTCAGTTCTATAAATGACGCCAAACAACCTGAACAAATCCTTGCATGCGCAGAAACCATCTGATATATGATACTGCGCACCACGGTATGGGGTGCGGGACGCGGCGTGCGGAAGGAGCATCGCATCGAGCGCGCCTAGCCATGCTATTGGTAGATCAGTTTCCCGCTTTGAGTTCACGTCTCGTCGCTGCCCAATACACTTGCGTGCAGTGAAATCACGGATAAAAAATGCCTCGACGTCCGAACGTAGTTTTAAAAAGGCAAGCCAGAAAGATGGTATATGAGTTTTCTATCGCTGGAGATATTATTATGTTTTATAGGTGTACGTGGAAAAACGTAATTTTAGGGAATTTCAATCGTAGGTATCCCATAAAAAACCTTGTCTTTTTCAAATCATTATTCTTTGTTAATAGACACCAATAAAGACGACAAACGTCGCTAAATAATTTACAGTTTTATTTTGATAGTCATATCCACAGACCATTAAATCTGTATAGTTCGCAGCAAATGTACCTACTTCGCGTGTCTCAAACAGTTATTATGCACCTGTTACCGCTCAGTCCCTCATGCAAATGGTACAGTATATTTTCTCATTTTCTATCGATTGAAAAAAGTAAGTATATAGTATTGTGCACTAAGATTCATGCAGTATACTGTAGGTACGATTTGTTTTGAGAATTTTAAGTGCGTCGTTTTTTTGGCACGTAAGTGTACATGCGCAAACTTTCTCCCACCACGTCACATTTTTCTTAAGATCTTTGGCGTCATTTATACCCTACGCTACATAAGGGACCTCTGTACAAAGTTTCATGGCTCTAGGTCCACCAGTTTAGGCTATGCCACAGAAGAGATAATAGTACTCTATGCGTTGCCCGTCTGCCACGCATAGTAGATTGTTTTTGTACCTATACTAGTATTTAGTAGAGAGTAGAGGGCAGCCGAATGCGTGGTAGATCACCAATGAGATGGACGGACCAAATCAAGGCAGCACTGGATGACCCCCTGTACCAATGCACCAAAAAAGCAGCCCTTAGGGAAGAATGGCGACGAATTGTAAGGCGGGTCACCCGACCGAAATGACGACCACGACCTCTCTGCCAAGAGTGATACGACTGAGGAGAAGAAGAAAGTATTTAGTATCTGTGCTAGTATTCATCACATTATTATGCTTACCATGAGTGAATGCACGAGATAATATGAAAAACACAAAAATCACTTTAAGTCTGCTGGTTTATACTATTTGAAGAGTTCCCTCGATTTCTCCAGGATCCAATCATCAGATCGTGACCTGGTGTCAATTGGACCAATTAGAGGATAAACCTTTTCAAGCAAAACAATGATTTTCCAAATCGGTCCATCTAGGCACAATAAGGGCACGTACATAAAAATAACCGGCCAAGTGCGAGTCGGACTCGCGCACTAAGGGTTCCGTACCATTACATATCTATAAAAAACAGCAAAAAAAAACATGTTGTATGGGAGCCCCCCTAAATATTTATTTTATTTTATTTTAATTAGATATTGGGGGCTATTTGGGAGGTGTCAAAACCACTAAACTAGAGGAACTAAAGGCACTAAACTGACAACCTTCAAATCCGACAGCTCTTGCGCGGTGGCCACAGATTCCATTTTCAAACTCACCATTTTAATTAGTTTAGATAGTATAGTTCGTGTCGCCTCCCAAATCGCAGGCATTGTTTAAGTTAATAATATACTCAATATATTGTGAACATTTTAAGCGTCTACCTGCTACCATTATCGAGCAAAAAATCACGTTTGTTGTATGGGACGCCTCCTTAATATTAAATTTCTTTTGTTTTTTGTATTTGTTGTTAGAGCGGCAACAGAAATACATCATCTGTGAAAATTTCAACTGTCTAGTTACCACAGTTCATGAGATACAGCCTGATGACAGACAGACAGACAGACAGACGGACGGACAGCCAAGTCTCAGTAATAGGGTCCCGTTTGGCACCCTTCACATACAAATTATTGCACATACATCCTGACGAATTGTAAGCCTCCTCGTTTTGTGAAGTCAGTTAAAAATGGATTAACGATCACCATCACCACTATACAACGTGTAAATGAATTAACGCAAAATGAGAAACTACTTTGAGAGGGACATCATTCTGAGCAACTTTCACTATGAAACCGATATGAACAAAACAACTTTATTTTTCACTTCTCAGTACATTTTGGCCTGAGTGGGTCAGCTGATTTGTATGGAGAAGTGAAAAATAAAGTTGCTCTGATCAAATCGGTTTCAACATGAAAGTTGCTCAGAATGATGTCCTAACAAAGTAGTTTCTCATTTTGCGTTAATTCGTTTACACCTTGCAGATATCCCCATATAAACATGCAATGTTGTTGGCCCAACCGATGTGTATGATGCCTTTATGATTGGGTTTTAGTTTTCTCAGTCCGGAAAAGTTTTAAAAAGAAAATAAGAAAAACCTCAAAGCAACAGCCATAAAAAGACAGTAGGTAATATTGTATGGAAAAACCAGCTCAGTGCGAGTCGAACTTTCACAACAATATGGTTCCAAATCACCGATAATTTTAACCAAGTTTTATGGACACTTTTATGCATTATGTTATTATATTAGTCAGTAACTAAATGCCCAATATGTACCCACCGAGAAGCACGACTATTTACACTTATGCAATAATATTGAGCCATCCTTCACCACCCTGGCTCAGTGCGGGTTGGTAAAGTGGTATTGAGTTAGTAGCCGACTCGACTGTCAGAAGTTATCAAGCAGCCCTATTATGGCCTCTGACGAAGACTAACGACTACTACCACCGAGTAGCGACAGTAACCGGCACCTACTGCTTAACGTGGCTCTCGAAAGAAATTTAACTTAGAAAGTGGGCAAGATTGTCTATTGTACTTCGTCACCGCCGCGTATGGAAAAATACGTGAAGCTACTATCGCGACTCGGTGTGATAGTTTAATTAATTACGATTATGAACAAAACAAAAATATAAACCAGAACACTTTGTAGATATGGCGTGAAAAAAAACCATGCAAGAGTGGCGAATTTCCAAAAATAAAAAAACAGAAAACTTAAATATCTGGAAATCCGTAATATTTTTACTGAGGTCTTTGTATTTAGAGAGGTCATGGTGAGGTTATGGTGAGGCCTATCAGTGGCTAACGGTAACGGCTTGACCATTGTTTTCGAGACATCCTGTTTATAATATCATTGACTCTATGGTGTAGTGTGTCCTCTCTACCTGTGTAAGGTCCTTGGTTTGACATTTATAATGAAAAAATGTCAAGCAAAACCAAAACAATTTACACAGGTGGAAAGATCAACAAATGAATAAAATCAAATAAAATGTTGACAGAAGGCACTGCAACAAAAACAAGTCATACCTAAGGTTACGTTAAAGTAGGATGGTTAACCTACGAGATAACCCATAACAAGTATATAAAACGCTATTATTGACTTAGGGACTACTCTACCACATGACACGGTAGGAGTGACCTTGCGGGACCTGGATATAGCTATTATCTAAAGTCCTAAGAAGCAAATGCTAAGCTAAGGTTTAAGATTTAAGTCGGGATTCAAAGCCCTGAACAGGGACGGCCCAAAACCTTTTGGACCTGGAAGATGTTCTGGAACGTCGGTAGGGATGTATTATCCCGTTGAAAAACTTTCTATGCGGATGTGGCCTGGTAAGATACAAGAGATGGAACACATACTGATTCTATACGGGAAATCTTGATTGTTTTGGGAGTATTTTGGACCTACATAAAAGTACTACTACTAGCTGGACCAATTTAAGTAATTGTTAGGGTTCCGTACCTGAAGGGTGCCAAACGGGACCCTATTACTAAGCCTCCGCTGTCCGCCCGTCCGTCCGTCCGTCAGAGATCCCTCCAGCACGAAGCCTACTAGCTAGAAAGTTGAAAATTTCACAGAATGTGTATGTCTGTTGCCGCTCCACCAACAAATACTGAAATACACGAAATATTGAAAAAATAAAGGTGTCTTCATACAAGAAACGTATTTTTTTGTACTTTTGGTACAATGATGGTGCGGAACCCTCCGTGTGAGAGTCCGACTCGCACTTGGCTGATTTTTAGGATTCCGTACCCGAAGGGTGCCAAAAGGGACCCTATTACTGAGACTTCGCTGTCTGTCCGTCCGTCCGTTCGTCCGTCTGTCTGTCACCAGGCTGTATCTCATGAACCGTGGTAGCTAGACAGTTGAAATTTTCACAGATGATGTATTTCTGTTGCCGCTATAACAACAAAACTAAAAATCAAAAGAAATTTAATATTAAGGGGGCTCCCATACAACAAACATGATTTTTTTGCTCATTTTTGCTCGATATTGATAATGGTAGCAGGTAGACGCTTAAAATGTTCACAATATATTGAGTATTTATATTATTTACTGAAAAAATAAATAATTAAATTAAAATTAAATTAATATTTAGGAAGGGCTCCCATACAAAAGTTTTTTTTTGCGGTTTTTTATAGATAATGGTACGGAACCCTTCGTGCGCGAGTCCGACTCGCACTTGGCCGGTTATTATTATTTCTTTTCGTCGAGAATAAATATTTGATTGAATAATACACGTGTTTTACAAAATATATGGACTGTTTTCAAATTATACGTGAAACACTGGAAAAAGTCCATCGTGGTTTTTCACCCGACCCAAAAGTTACCTAAAGCTTTATTTGTTCGGCAAATTGGATGTAGCACTACTGAATAAACCCAAACAACATCCTAAAGTTTCGTTTCGTTATTTCAGGAAATACTCGGAAAATCGTAATAAATTTCTGGTATACGTAATTTGACTATATATTCTAGAGTTTTCATGATGGAAAATTTGTTTGGATAAAAATTTCTCGATATCCAAAGTCAACCCTTTTTTTCAATATTTTTTCTTATTATACCGCAGTAGTAGTAAAATGATCTTTCTAATAATTGTAATATGTGGGGAATTGTTGTTACTACCGATTTGAAGATTGAAATGTAATTCCCTGAAATTGCTTACTTTTTATGTTTTTTTTTCGTTTAGGCGCTTACGTTGATTCAGGTTAGGTGCGAGCGCACAATTGCCATCCCACTTGTTCCTATTCCCGAGTTATATTTGTTGCAGTCAGAACTCTTACTCAGTCAAAAGTACTTTTCACTAAGAAAATCGGTTAAAACTGCTTTTGACTATTAGCCTCTGGTCAAAAGCACTTTTGACTAAATTTATTTCGCAGTTAGTTGGTTAAATCCGACACTTAACTAACACCCTAGAACGTTAATTAAAGATCGACATTTAACCAAGTTGCTCAAATTCCGTGAGTGAACGAAAAGTTTAACGAGTTGTCTAAACGTTCCTAGGCAACAAGACGCATTTCAACTTTGGTAATAAGCAAAAAAAAACGGTTTTGTGAAGCTACGTGGGGTCGCCTCGCTCCGCTCCGCTTCGCTCGGCTCCGGGTGGTTCATTAAATTGTGGCCTATCACAACCTATCTTTAGTATTGGCACAGAAAGTGACCTAAATCAACCAATTCGGTTTTGTAAACCAAGAGCGCCAGTCCAAACTACTTTTGACCACAAATTAGCAGTCAAAACTACTCATGACTCAAGTACAAGTCAAGAGTAGAAGTCCTTTTAACCAACCCGCTCAGTCAAAAGTACTTTTGTCTAGTTTTTACGGTCAAAACTAGTTTTGACTGATTAAGACTTCTGACTGCAGCATACCTATTCACTTTTTACTTCCGCAATCTTCGTTGACCTTGGTTTGTAATTTTTCTTACCTCGCCTTAATTCTGATTATTCTCAAGGTACCGATTGAAAGTGACTGGATTATTTATTCACATAGCAGATATTGTACTTGGTTTTTAAGTGTTAAATTAACTTATAAACTTAGTAGTACAATCTAAAACTTAAACTAATCTCTCAGAACGAGATGACTGGTCTAATTAGTCTCACTCACAGTCGGACTCTCACACGCAAGTTTCTGACCCTAAACCTGAATTTTGCGTACACGAATGAAACCTGTGGTAGTTGTTAGATATTATAACGTCATTTAAAACTGTGCAATTTTTTTTTCTATCTCATGGGAAAGCTGAAAAAATTACGTTTAAGTGATGAATTTCGTCGAGCACTTTAGGTAATTTTTCCATAGTAAATGACCCAAACACATGAATTTTTGCAGTCACCAATGAAACCTATGGTAGTTATAGGATAATTTAACGTCCTTTAAAATGCTGAATTTTTTTCGTATGTCATTGGAATGTTGAAAAAATTACGTTTATGTGAAGAATTTCGAAAGCTTTTAACTAGTATATTCTGATACGTTTGTATAAAACGGTTGGGCCATTATATCCCAAGATACCCATTACCCAAAATAATGCGTATAGTCCATAATAAGTAGATGTCTCAGGCTGTATAATAAAATAAGCCATAATTCATATCTGTAAGCCGTGGGTAATTTTTCCATAAAAATGTTCCCAATGTTCTTTGATAGTTTTAAACCTTAAACCAAACCAAGTAAAAAATAATCCCCAGGTCTTGGATGTTTACATGTTTGTGATGTCGCTCTTTCTCGTTCCCACGAAACAGGTATCCTAGTGTGCGGCCAGAAGCAATGTATGTGCCTGCATGTAAATGTAATGTTATGCTAAGTGCTCGCATACGCACTCAAGACTTATTTCGAAATTGTTATCCTACGTTACCTAGAACACTTTGAATTAATTGTTTCTATTGTATACGTTTATTTACTAAGATGGCAAAGGGAGTATAAGAAAACATACATAAAATAAGCGCAATAGTGCACTTGCATTTATTTTGCAATCAATGCTATTGTTTTTCAATAAAGCGTAATAAATAAACAAAAAAACAAGTGTCATTTATTTGTTCTACGTCTATACCTAAATATGACGCAAACAAAAGAAACCTATAAAATGTGTAATTGTTGCATTTGACTCTTTACTTTTTGCTCGTCCGCCCGGTTGATCATCAAATCTACAAAAATGAAATTCTTGTATTTCTTCGTCGCTATTTTTGCAATGGTAAGTTTTTTTGCGCTACTTAGCAATTCATTACAAGGCAAATTCTAAATTTTAATATACAGTTATTTAAATAAAATAATACTTCAATATTTTATTTTATGAATGAAAAAAGTCTTTATCTCCTTGTCTTTATTTAATAAATTAAAGTGTATCACAATGGGAATTGCGGGGTTCCTGTAATACAGATTATCGTAAATCTGGTACAAGGCCCCATTGTTTATTTTGTAATTGAAACTTTTATTTTAATAACTGATTTTGTATTAGTATTGTATTTAAATGAACAGCCGGTATCGATAATGGTAGAGATTGCTTCTCAACCGCGAGAAACAAAAGACATGTACTATTTCGTTCATGTTTCAAAGTTTGGATAAAACAAATCACAATCAAACAGTTGTGCTTCATAAGCTTAACTAGCGTAATATGTTTCAGGCCCTCTCTGCGTATGGCTCGCCAGCAGCGCCACAAAATGTCGGTAAGTACTCGTATGAACGACAGAACTTCCATATTTTGTTTTGAAAGACGGCGGGCGTATTACCAGCGTATTACGGCTTTTTTGTTATGGATAAGAACAGAGATTGCGTGCAGAGAGTCCTGGCCCAATGCAGGCTCCTGTTCAAATAAGTTTTTATGTAGCCAATAAGGTGTCCCACTGATGGGAAAAGGCCTCCCCCTTTCGGCGACACTTCCCTGATTTGTGCCACCTTCAGCCATCCCGGTAGAAACTTGTCGAGGTCGTCCCGCTATCTCTCTTTAGGACCGTCCTTTAACTACCTACTCAAATAAGTGCCGCTGTAATATCATAAACGAGAGACTGACAGAATAGAAGATTGTTTACCAAGGGAGTACAAAACTATTTTTAGGGCTAGAGTGTTTTTTTGAATTTTGAGGGAGCGAGGGATTCAAAGTACATCACTCGAGCCAAAAATAGTTTTTACTCCTGAGGTGGACACTCTACTTTTCATCATCCTCTATGAGAAAAGTCTATGAGAAAAGTCTAGTAAGTAATCAATAAAATAACATGCATGTACCTATACAGGGTGTAACAGAAAGGGGTGTACAAGCGGAAAGAGGGACATCATTCTGAACAACTTTTACTATGGGACCGACTTGATCAGAGCAACTTCATTTTTATTAACTGCGTACACTTCGGGCCTAGCGCTCAGCTGATCTGTATGGTGGAGTGAAAAATAATGTTGCTCTGATCCAGTCGGTCCCATAGTGAAAGATGTCCAGAATGATGTCCCTAACAACCTTCTTTCGGCCTAACACCCTGTATTTATTTACACAATTGTCGTGATATGTTGTGTTGTGTGTAATGGTTTGTTGGAAGAAATATCTTGTTAGAGATAAGCTCGCCTTTGTACATTGTCTATCTATTATAAGTTTTCTGTATGTCATTCTTGTGTTAGTACAATAAAGAAATTACGAATATGTCCTCCACATAGTTAAAGCTTGTTTAATATTGGCTAAATCTTGAAAATTGGTTCAAAAAGCATGTTCAGATAACCACTTTGTTCCTCTTGAACTTTTCTACAGGATTACAGTTTTTACATACCTATATTCCTCGTGATTTTATTGGTAACAGATCTTGCATTTGTCATTCGCGTTTGTTGTTATATCATCTGAAGTTACACACTCACTTTCACTCATATTCTTTACTCATATCCGCAAACGAAATTGAAATAATTACGGCATTCAGAAGTGGCACGCTTTGTTCACAATTTTTTTTAAGTTTCCGTACCCGAAGGCCAAACGCTGTCCGTCCGTCCGTCTGTCTGGAGGTTATTCTTTAATTTTTCCATAACGATTTTAGTGGGGATGGATTCAAAGAGCAACATGCTTCTTTGGATAGGTTTTTAGTAGGAATTTCGATGAAAAGGTGTCAGTGGCCTAGCGGTACCTACTTGCACATCGGAAAAGACCGTGTGTTAGGTTAGGCATCATCTGGTCGAGAGAGACGGTATCTGGATTCTATGTGATAATGATTAATTGATTCGAACGCTTCCCGCGTTATGAACGGTGTAATGTATCGTTCATATAGTAGTCATGAAGCAATTTCGAAGGCCCTAAAGGGGCAGCTCGAAAACTTCTGATAGTTGATTTGGCTACTAAACCGAAACCCTGCCATCTGCACCGAGACAGCGTTCAGCGTTGTATAGTCTGCTGATACGGTGGTGTAATAAATACCAATTATCGACCCTTTTTCTCGAGGACGCATCGATTCAAATACTCATCAAAGTTCCGCAAGTCAACCTAAACCTTGACACTTACCTTTTATGTTCTCTAAGGGTGTACGTATTGATTGTATTATTTATTTTCATAGGCTGTGAAATGGCAAATAAACAAATGAATAAATGAATGAATGAATGAACGTACTGTACACTTGCAAAATAATCGCAACAGTAAAAATGCGACCAAAAAGTGTAACCACGCTGACGAAGTTGCGGGCTTAATGCTAGTTTATTTATAAATCTTAAATCTATCATTACAGGCTGAGCCTAATGCGACAGACAAGCTCAACAAATACAAACAAACAAAATCCTAATCACAAAAATATTAATTCCTAATTATCATGTAAAAAGTTAAGTATGTTTTCTTGTAAAAAAATATGACCACAACGTGACCGCCATCAATTACTGAGTTAGAAAAATTGGTACCTGATGATCAGTGATCTATCACCAATTAAAAGTCACCGTGTATACTGTATACTCTTATACAAGGTGTAAATGAATTAACGCAAAATGAGAAACTAATTTATTAGGGACATCATTCTGAGTTGCTCTGATCAAATCTGTTTCATAACGAAAGTTGCTCAGAATGATGTCCCTAACAAAGTAGTTTCTTGCTACTATACTTTTATTTTTAATGCGTGGAGTAAAGTTACAACTGTTTTAGTCTGTGTTTATTAATAAGACGGTTAGTGCCCGTCACTTGGTCGGTTATGCAGCCGGGACTCGCGCATTTGAGCGCTTTCAACTCTATGATCAGTTGAAAAAACTTGAAATAAGTACCACATGCAAAACGGTGCAAAGCTTTTAAAGGGCCTAATCATGTTTGTTAGTTAGTTGTGATCACATTTTCTCGCCATTCAATGAACCTATGTCTTTTTATCTTGCAGATCAACAAAACACCGCTACGGAGATAAATTATGGTAATTATTAAAACTTCAATACTCATTTTGAGTGACGGGGGGAAACCCATCGCCCCGCCTCTTAGCCTGGCCAAATTAAGGAATTCAGGCCGAATAATTCGTGTGCTTTTAAAAATTGCTAGAGATGCTTTAAGGTTTGCAGATGAACATAATAAAAGTCCCCGAGTGTGGGAGGTGATCCAGCGGTGGGGAAGGGGAGCAAAGATATTTTGATCCTAGTAAAAATGTATACAGAGTGACAATTAATTAGCTGACCATATTTTGGGGAATGATAATACCCACCATTAGGAACTTTCCCAAAGAAACATATAGTCGCAAATGAAAAAAAAATTTCGTCCCCCAGTACATTGTCCCGATCAGCTGATTTCAAGTTATTATGGGAGACCCAAAAATTTTTTTCGTTTGCGACCATATTATGGAAAGTTGTTCATTATGATGGGTACTATCATTCCCCAAAATATGGTCAGCTAATTATATTTCACCTGTATAACATAATTTATAGACATTTTATTTATAATTATTAGTATACAACTGACTAAAGCTATTTTTAATAGTTTTGAGATTTGTGTTTTAGAGATTAATACTTTCTGGTAAAAACTAGATTGTATTACTTAATCCTACAATTGGTAGAGTTATTATTTGAGGTATGTAGATTGATCATCTAGATACCTCAAATAATAACTCTACCAATTTTCAAAACAACACGAATAATTCGGTCTGATCGTCGATTTTTCAGCTTGTTTTTCTATACTACCTACTTAAACAATACGTGAATTTACTAATCTTCTTTTTATCATTACAGCCAATGCATATCAACTGGGCTATAATAATGGCCTCTATCAAAGCTCATATATCAACCAACAAAATAACAACGGGTAGTTATAAAACGAGCATCAAGAAAGTCTAACCTAACCTAATCGAAAAACTAACTGAGCCACTAATTAACTAACTCAGTCAGTAATTTAAACACTCAGTTAGTTTTTCAGTGGATCGTTTTATTATATTCCAATTGCAACTAAATAAAAATATACTTTCTTAATACTAATCCGAGGTTTTCTTCCCTAACATTTTTTCAAAAGGCATTTATAGTAAATCATATCCCCATCATCCTTGAACAGTATTGTATACTATGCAAACAATTTAGATTTATATCAGCTATAGGCAACGTAGCCATACTAAGCAACCAGTTTAGGGGGGGGGGGGGGGGGTTTATTCTCAATACCATTCTAGTCTATTCGTAATAAGAATGCAGTGAAATTAAAATTTAAATCTGGTAACACACACTCACAGGACAGGACACAATCGTCGCGTTCAAAAGTTTGCCTTCAACTGGTCAGTGTAGTAAGTACTAAATACCAGTCTTGGCTCATACAATAGTGGTCACGGCACAGATTAATAAAGAGTGTCACGGAGAGCGGGTCCAACATAGCCTGACCCATAATTAAACGAAAAGTAAAACTGTAATCGATATTCTCTCATAAGGACATGGGTCGAACAAACTTACAATGGAGAACAATAGAAGTCGGATCGAGAGCGAAAAACCGACTTCCATAAACCCTATTTGATTAGATTGAGATTAATACAAATTGTTACCCCTGTTCCCCCCTCCCCCTTGGGGAACTAATTTCGTCAAATTCCATATCAGTGCTATAAATGACGCCAAACAACCTGAACAAATCCTTGCATGCGCAGAAACCATCTGATATATATGATACTGCGCACCACGGTATGGGGTGCGGGACGCGGCGTGCGGAAGGAGCATCGCATCGAGCGCGCCTAGCCACGCTATTGGTAGATCAGTTTCCCGCTTTGAGTTCACGTCTCGTCGCTGCCCAATACACTTGCGTGCAGTGAAATCACGGATAAAAATGCCTCGACGTCCGAACGTAGTTTTAAAAAGGCAAGCCAGAAAGATGGTATATGATGAGTTTTCTATCGCTGGAGATATTATTATGTTTTATAGGTGTACGTGGAAAAACGTAATTTTAGGGAATTTCAATCGTAGGTATCCCATAAAAAATCTTGTCTTTTTCCAATCATTATTCTTTGTTAATAGACACCAATAAAGACGACAAATGTCGCTAAATAATTTACAGTTTTATTTTGATAGTCATATCCACAGACCATTAAATCTGTATAGTTCGCAGCAAATGTACCTACTTCGCGTGTCTCAAACAGTTATTGTGCACCTGTTACCGCTCAGTCCCTCATGCAAATGGTACAGTATATTTTCTCATATTCTATCGATTGAACAAAGTAAGTATATAGTATTGTGCACTAAGATTCATGCAGTATACTGTAGGTACGATTTGTTTTGAGAATTTTAATTTAATTAATTACGATTATGAACAAGACAAAAAATATAAACCAGAACACTTTGTAGATATGGCGTGGAAAAAAAACCATGCAAAAGTGGCGAATTTCCAAAAATAAAAAACAGAAAACTTAAAAATCTGGAAATCCGTGATATTTTTACTTTGTATTTAGAGAGGTCATGGTGAGGCCTATCAGTGGCTAACGGTAACGGCTTGACCATTGTTTTCGAGACATCCTGTTTATAATATACTTGACTCTATGGTGTAGTGTGTCCTCTCTACCTGTGTAAGGTCCTTGGTTTGACATTTATAATGAACAAATGTCAAGCAAAGCTAAAACAATTTACACAGGTGGAAAGATCAACAAATGAACAAAATCAAATAAAATGTTGACAGAAGGCACTGCAACAAAAACAAGTCATACCTAAGGTTACGTTAAGATGGTTAACCTACGAGAAAACCCACAACAAGAATATTAATCGCTATTATTGACTTAGGGACTACTCTACCACATGACACGGTAGGAGTGACCTTGCGGGACCTGGATATAGCTATTATATAAAGTCCTAAGTAGCAAATAAAGGTTTAAGATTTAAGTCGGGATTCAAAGCCCTGAACAGGGACGGCCCAAAACCTTTTGGACCTGGAAGATGTTCTGGAACGTCGGTAGGGATGTATTATCCCGTCGAAAAACTATCTATGCGGATGTGGCCTGGTAAGATACAAGAGATGGAACACATACTAATTCTATACGGGAAATCTTGATTGTTTTAAGCGTCTACCTGCTACCATTATCAATATCGAGCAAAAATGAGCAAAAAATCACGTTTGTTGTATGGGACGCCTCCTTAATATTAAATTTCTTTTGTTTTTTGTATTTGTTGTTATAGCGGCAACAGAAATACATCATCTGTGAAAATTTCAACTGTCTAGTTACCACAGTTCATGAGATACAGCCTGATGACAGACAGACAGACAGACAGACGGACGGACAGCCAAGTCTCAGTAATAGGGTCCCGTTTGGCACCCTTCACATACAAATTATTGCACATACATCCTGACGAATTGTAAGCCAACTCATTTTGTGAAGTCAGTTAAAAATGGATTAACGATCACCATCACCACTATACAACGTGTAAATGAATTAACGCAAAATGAGAAACTACTTTGAGAGGGACATCATTCTGAGCAACTTTCACTATGAAACCGATATGAACAAAACAACTTTATTTTTCACTTCTCAGTACATTTTGGCCTGAGTGGGTCAGCTGATTTGTATGGAGAAGTGAAAAATAAAGTTGCTCGGATCAAATCGGTTTCAACATGAAAGTTGCTCAGAATGATGTCCTAACAAAGTAGTTTCTCATTTTGCGTTAATTCGTTTACACCTTGCAGATATCCCCATATAAACATGCAATGTTGTTGGCCCAACCGATGTGTATGATGCCTTTATGATTGGGTTTTAGTTTTCTCAGTCCGGAAAAGTTTTAAAAAGAAAATAAGAAAAACCTCAAAGCAACAGCCATAAAAAGACAGTAGGTAATATTGTATGGAAAAACCAGCTCAGTGCGAGTCGAACTTTCACAACAATATGGTTCCAAATCACCGATAATTTTAACCAAGTTTTATGGACACTTTTATGCATTATGTTATTATTATTATATTAGTCAGTAACTAAATGCCCAATATGTACTCAGCGAGAAGCACGACTATTTACACTTATGCAATAATATTGAGCCATCCTTCACCACCCTGGCTCAGTGCGGGTTGGTAAAGTGGTATTGAGTTAGTAGCCGACTCGACTGTCAGAAGTTATCAAGCAGCCCTATTATGGCCTCTGACGAAGACTAACGACTACTACCACCGAGTAGCGACAGTAACCGGCACCTACTGCTTAACGTGGCTCTCGAAAGAAATTTAACTTAGAAAGTGGGCACGATTGTCTATTGTACTTCGTCACCGCGTATGGAAAAATACGTGAAGCTCTACTATCGCGACTCGGTGTGATAGTTTAATTAATTACGATTATGAACAAGACAAAAAATATAAACCAGAACACTTTGTAGATATGGCGTGAAAAAAAACCATGCAAAAGTGGCGAATTTCCAAAAATAAAAAACAGAAAACTTAAATATCTCGAAATCCGTGATATTTTTACTGAGGTCTTTGTATTTAGAGAGGTCATGGTGAGGCCTATCAGTGGCTAACGGTAACGGCTTGACCATTGTTTTCGAGACATCCTGTTTATAATATACTTGACTCTATGGTGTAGTGTGTCCTCTCTACCTGTGTAAGGTCCTTGGTTTGACATTTATAATGAACAAATGTCAAGCAAAGCCAAAACAATTTACACAGGTGGAAAGATCAACAAATGAACAAAATCAAATAAAATGTTGACAGAAGGCACTGCAACAAAAACAAGTCATACCTAAGGTTACGTTAAGATGGTTAACCTACGAGAAAACCCACAACAAGAATATAAATCGCTATTATTGACTTAGGGACTACTCTACCACATGACACGGTAGGAGTGACCTTGCGGGACCTGGATATAGCTATTATATAAAGTCCTAAGTAGCAAATAAAGGTTTAAGATTTAAGTCGGGATTCAAAGCCCTGAACAGGGACGGCCCAAAACCTTTTGGACCTGGAAGATGTTCTGGAACGTCGGTAGGGATGTATTATCCCGTCGAAAAACTATCTATGCGGATGTGGCCTGGTAAGATACAAGAGATGGAACACATACTGATTCTATACGGGAAATCTTGATTGTTTTGGGAGTATTTTGGACCTACAAAAAAGTCACTACTACTACCTGGACCAATTTAAGCAATTGTTAGGGTTCCGTACCTGAAGGGTGCCAAACGGGACCCTAATACTAAGCCTCCGCTGTCCGCCCGTCCGTCAGACGGCCCTCCAGCACGAACCGTAATAGCTAGAAAGTTGAAATTTTCACAGAATGTGTATATCCGTTGCCTCTCCACCAACAAATACTGAAATACACGAAATATTGAAAAAATAAAGATGTCTTCATACAAGAAACGTATTTTTTTGTACTTTTGGTACAATGATGGTGCGGAACCCTCCGTGTGAGAGTCCGACTCGCACTTTGCTGATTTTTAAGATTCCGTACCCGAAGGGTGCCAAAAGGGACCCTATTACTGAGACTTCGCTGTCTGTCCGTCCGTCCGTTCGTCCGTTCGTCCGTCTGTCTGTCACCAGGCTGTATCTCATGAACCGTGGTAGCTAGACAGTTGAAATTTTCACAGATGATGTATTTCTGTTGCCGCTATAACAACAAAACTAAAAATCAAAAGAAATTTAATATTAAGGGGGCTCCCATACAACAAACATGATTTTTTTGCTCATTTTTGCTCGATATTGATAATGGCAGCAGGTAGACGCTTAAAATGTTCACAATATATTGAGTATTTTTATTATTTACTGAAAAAATAAATAATTAAATTAAAATTAAATTAATATTTAGGAAGGGCTCCCATACAAAAGATTTTTTTTTTGCGGTTTTTTATAGATAATGGTACGGAACCCTTCGTGCGCGAGTCCGACTCGCACTTGGCCGGTTATTATTATTTCTTTTCGTCGAGAATAAATATTTGATTGAATAATACACGTGTTTTACAAAATATATGGACTGTTTTCAAATTATACGTGAAACACTGGAAAAAGTCCATCGTGGTTTTTCACCCGACCCAAAAGTTACCTAAAGCTTTATTTGTTCGGCAAATTGGATGTAGCACTACTGAATAAACCCAAACAACATCCTAAAGTTTCGTTTCGTTATTTCAGGAAATACTCGGAAAAACGTAATAAATTTCTGGTATACGTAATTTGACTATATATTCTAGAGTTTTCATGATGGAAAATTTGTTTGGATAAAAATTTCTCGATATCCAAAGTCAACCCTTTTTTTCAATATTTTTTCTTATTATACCGCAGTAGTAGTAAAATGATCTTTCTAATAATTGTAATATGTGGGGAATTGTTGTTACTACCGATTTGAAGATTGAAATGTAATTCCCTGAAATTGCTTACTTTTTATGTTTTTTTTTCGTTTAGGCGCTTACGTTGATTCAGGTTAGGTGCGAGCGCACAATTGCCATCCCACTTGTTCCTATTCCCGAGTTATATTTGTTGCAGTCAGAACTCTTACTCAGTCAAAAGTACTTTTCACTAAGAAAATCGGTTAAAACTGCTTTTGACTATTAGCCTCTGGTCAAAAGCACTTTTGACTAAATTTATTTCGCAGTTAGTTGGTTAAATCCGACACTTAACTAACACCCTAGAACGTTAATTAAAGATCGACATTTAACCAAGTTGCTCAAATTCCGTGAGTGAACGAAAAGTTTAACGAGTTGTCTAAACGTTCCTAGGCAACAAGACGCATTTCAACTTTGGTAATAAGCAAAAAAAAACGGTTTTGTGAAGCTACGTGGGGTCGCCTCGCTCCGCTCCGCTTCGCTCGGCTCCGGGTGGTTCATTAAATTGTGGCCTATCACAACCTATCTTTAGTATTGGCACAGAAAGTGACCTAAATCAACCAATTCGGTTTTGTAAACCAAGAGCGCCAGTCCAAACTACTTTTGACCACAAATTAGCAGTCAAAACTACTCATGACTCAAGTACAAGTCAAGAGTAGAAGTCCTTTTAACCAACCCGCTCAGTCAAAAGTACTTTTGTCTAGTTTTTACGGTCAAAACTAGTTTTGACTGATTAAGACTTCTGACTGCAGCATACCTATTCACTTTTTACTTCCGCAATCTTCGTTGACCTTGGTTTGTAATTTTTCTTACCTCGCCTTAATTCTGATTATTCTCAAGGTACCGATTGAAAGTGACTGGATTATTTATTCACATAGCAGATATTGTACTTGGTTTTTAAGTGTTAAATTAACTTATAAACTTAGTAGTACAATCTAAAACTTAAACTAATCTCTCAGAACGAGATGACTGGTCTAATTAGTCTCACTCACAGTCGGACTCTCACACGCAAGTTTCTGACCCTAAACCTGAATTTTGCGTACACGAATGAAACCTGTGGTAGTTGTTAGATATTATAACGTCATTTAAAACTGTGCAATTTTTTTTCTATCTCATGGGAAAGCTGAAAAAATTACGTTTAAGTGATGAATTTCGTCGAGCACTTTAGGTATTTTTTCCATAGTAAATGACCCAAACACATGAATTTTTGCAGTCACCAATGAAACCTATGGTAGTTATAGGACAATTTAACGTCCTTTAAAATGCTGAATATTTTTCGTATGTCATTGGAATGTTGAAAAAATTACGTTTATGTGAAGAATTTCGAAAGCTTTTAACTAGTATATTCTGATACGTTTGTATAAAACGGTTGGGCCATTATATCCCAAGATACCCATTACCCAAAATAATGCGTATAGTCCATAATAAGTAGATGTCTCAGGCTGTATAATAAAATAAGCCATAATTCATATCTGTAAGCCGTGGGTAATTTTTCCATAAAAATGTTCCCAATGTTCTTTGATAGTTTTAAACCTTAAACCAAACCAAGTAAAAAATAATCCCCAGGTCTTGGATGTTTACATGTTTGTGATGTCGCTCTTTCTCGTTCCCACGAAACAGGTATCCTAGTGTGCGGCCAGAAGCAATGTATGTGCCTGCATGTAAATGTAATGTTATGCTAAGTGCTCGCATACGCACTCAAGACTTATTTCGAAATTGTTATCCTACGTTACCTAGAACACTTTGAATTAATTGTTTCTATTGTATACGTTTATTTACTAAGATGGCAAAGGGAGTATAAGAAAACATACATAAAATAAACGCAATGGTGCACTTGCATTTATTTTGCAATCAATGCTATTGTTTTTCAATAAAGCGTAATAAATAAACAAAAAAACAAGTGTCATTTATTTGTTCTACGTCTATACCTAAATATGACGCAAACAAAAGAAACCTATAAAATGTGTAATTGTTGCATTTGACTCTTTACTTTTTGCTCGTCCGCCCGGTTGATCATCAAATCTACAAAAATGAAATTCTTGTATTTCTTCGTCGCTATTTTTGCAATGGTAAGTTTTTTTGCGCTACTTAGCAATTCATTACAAGGTACATTTAAAATTTTAATAAATTTTAATATACAGTTATTTAACTAAAATAATACTTCAATATTTTATTTTATGAATGAACAAAGTCTTTATCTCCTTGTCTTTATTTAATAAATTAAAGTGTATCACAATGGGAATTGCGGGGTTCCTGTAATACAGATTTTTGTAAATCTGGTACAAGGCCCCATTGATTATTTTGTAATTGAAACTTTTTGAAGTAAAACGTCTTGGGGCACGGGGGTAAAATTTATTTAACCTCTCAACTGTGGGTTATTCATATATTTGCTTTTCAATTGCTACTAGCCGGGTGCTATCACGAATGGCTAAGAAATGTAACGGAAATTGGAATCGGTGACGTCAGGGTCGGCTGAAGACTTTTAAAACCGCAACTATTTTCAATACGGTTTTTAACTAATCAGATAAGATAATAATACATTCGTACAATAAAGAATGTTAATTAGTGAGAGAAAAACTTCATGAAACGTTAACAAATAAAAATTATTTTAAGCTTTCTTCCACGAGTTCTTGATTTCCGGTATGGCCAAGATGGCGCCGCCGCCGCCGCCGCCGCTGGCTGGGACAAACAAAAAACCTCTTTGTTGGAACCGGAACTTATGTTTGACAGCTGTGCGATGCGATCCATACAGTTTGTAAGAAAAGAGTTTCATCAATGTCACACGGGTCGATATGGATTTCTAAAACAAGCAAAGCAATGCATACATTTGAGCGAGACGGCTTAAAGACGTGACGTCAGATGGTATATAATCTGAGCGAGATGCAAATAGTAGTGACACTATTGAATGAGTTAAGTATATCACCACGAGCGCGACAAATTGTAGATAAGGAATGGTGGGAAATAAATGACATGACGTATTAAAAGTAAGTACAAGTATAAAATAATTTCAAATAATCGGACGTCTGAAACTTAAAAGTAACTTGAAGCAGAGATTGGATCTCAAAATTGGAAATTTAAATCTCTTTTAGTATAGGTAGGTATAGGTGTATAGTATAGGTACCACTTAATGATGTTAATTATATGTGAAGAAATAAATAATATCCACAATGTACAACGTCGTACGCGACCCACACAAATGCGCTCACTATCATACATGCCTACCTATGTTATACCTAGGTGACCTAGATTTAATAATGACTATGGTCGACGAACAAAGCTATGTATTTTACCGCAGATACTCAATGCAATCCCAAACGAGGTCATAGATTCCATATGTTTAGATAGCCATAAATGTAAAACTATACTAAAAAGGTACTATCTACAGCGAAAGGAAAAAATAGTCGGCCTACATGGCCTGTCATAAGTCCTAAGTATTAATAGTTAAGAGCGCTTATGGCTCACGTCACGGGATGTAGCTTGGCCGGCGTATGCTTTGTGTGTCTCGCTCTCTCACAAAGTATATCTCTGTGCGAGAGCGGGACACAAGCGGCGGGCGCTGGCCGAGTTGCATTACGGGAGTGATACCATATAACAATAGTATAAGTTTAAGTATGTATTAGTTGTTTGTGCTCACAAATCTGGGAGTAGAAACAACTATAACTTAATATAAATATAAGAAAATTTGTTAATATGTAAGGATCTGCCTCGATGGAGCAAATAGGAACACACAAATAACATTAAACTTACAACTAAAGATACCAAAAGTACTGCATAAATCAAGTATGTATGTATCTGCTGTGCTTCATTGAGACAGGTCAACAAAACATGTGGCAGATGGTTCATTACCCTGGAACGAGCGACAGAGATCACGCATAAACCAAATAGGTTTCTGTGATTGCTCCGTAAACTTAGTTTTAAAAAAAAAAAAAACATTTTGTAACATGGATAATAAAGAAAAAAAAAAAAAAGCTACTGAAGTTTTACTTCTAACACGTGTACGGTGCTACACGCGTTTTTTTTATTTTAGGGTACCGTACCCGAAGGGTGCCAAACGGGACCCTATTACTGAGACTTCGCTGTCCGTCTGTCCGTCCGTCCGTCCGTCCGTCCGTTCTGTCTGTCACCGGGTCCGTCTGCACGAACCGTAATAGCAACCTTTTAAATTTATTGTTGTACACATGGGTCTACCCCCGCTCAGCTATCAACCTCTCTCAATGAAACTTGGTTTGCTGGAAGAGATCTCTTTTTAGAGATAAGCTCGCCATTGTACACTTTTATTACCTACCATGGTTTGTTAACTATTTTTTTTGTGTGCAATAAAGAAATTATGAAATTATGAAAATAATAGCTAGAAAGCTGAAATTTTCACAGAATGTGTATATCTGTTGCCGCACCAACCACAAATACTGAAATACGAGAGATATTGCAAATTAAAGGGGGCCCCGATACAAGAGACGTGTTTAGATACACTTACGCATTTCAAAATGGAGATCTTGACTGAAACTGTTTATTTATTGTCATAGCAACCATGTCATAGACACATATACTACACATTTAAATATGATAGCATATTTCGCGTCAACCCACATGGTTGTGGTAGCTCAGCCGGTATGATGTAGACTCTCAATCCGGAGGTCGTCGGTCGGTTCAAATCTCGTAAAGGCATAAACTTTTTAAATTTTCTTTTTGTTTATTTTTTTATTGTTTTGAGTACTTTTGATTTGTTGTACGATGGTACGGTACCCTTCGTGTGCGATACCGACCCGCACTTAACCGATTTTTTATTAAATGATTTTGTATTGTATTTAAATGAACAGCCGGTATAAATAATGGTAGAGATTGCTTCTCAACCGCGAGAAACAAAAGACATGTACTATTTCGTTCATGTTTCGAAGTTTGGATAAAACAAATCACAATCAAACAGTTGTGCTTCATAATCTTAACTAGCGTAATATGTTTCAGGTTGTCTCTGCGTATGGCTCGCCAGCGCCACAAAACGGTAAGTACTCGTATGAACGACAGAACTTCCATATTTTGTTTTGAAAGACGGCGGGCGTATTTCCAGCGTATAACGGCTTTTTGCTATGGATAAGACCAGAGATTGCGTGCGTCCTGGTCCAATGCAGGTTCCTGTTCAAATAAGTTTTTATGTAGCCAATAAGGTGTCCCACTGATGGGAAAAGGCCTCCCCCTTTCGGCGACACTTCCCTGATTTGTGCCACCTTCAGCCATCCCGGTAGAAACTTGTCGAGGTCGTCCCGCTATCTCTCTTTAGGACCGACCTTTAACTACCTACTCAAATAAGTGCCGCTGTAATATCATAAACGAGAGACAATGACAGAAATACTTTTATGTGTATACAGTGACTTTTAATCGGTGATCAGGAGTAGCAAAATATGAATATCTAGCTAAAATAAACTTAATAGGCGAGGTCTCACGCAATTTAACTCACTGTTTAATTAATAAAAAGTAAAAACATAATTAAAACTAATAACCACTTAGATACAATATCAGTCACCCTACATACGACTTCTACGTCACTCATAAATTTTTATTATGCCGTTAAATCTAAAAGAGCTTGTAAGCTCACAGATACAGATTAGTGTAGATGTCGAGTGACAAGGAATTTAGGACAAACTTGATTTCAAAATAAAATTTATCATTTATTTATTTATAAATCTTAAATCTATCATAACAGGCTGAGTCTCATGCGACAGACAAGCTTAACAGATACAAACAAACACAATCCTAATCACAAACATATTATTTCCTAATGTTTATATCATGGAAAAAGTTAAGTTTGTTTTCATGCAAAAAATTACGACTTCAACGTGACCGCCATCAATTACTGAGTTAGAAAAATTGGTACCTGATCAGTGATCACTGATCACCGATTAAAAGTCACCGTGTATCATACTGTATACTCTTATTGAATTAACGCAAAATGTAAACTAATTTATTAGGGACATCATTCTGAGTTGCTCTGATCAAATCTGTTTCATAATGAAAGTTGCTCAGAATGATGTCCCTAACAAAGTAGATTAATTACCCTAGGTGTTAATTCATTTACACCTAGGGTACTTTTATTTTTAATGCGTGGAGTAAAGTTACAACTGTTTCAGTCTGTGTTTATTAATAAGACGGTTAGTGCCCGTAACTTGGTCGGTTATGCAGCCGGGACTCGCGCATTTGAGCGCTTTCAACTCTATGATCAGTTGAAAAAACTTGAAATAAGTACCACATGCAAAACGGTGCAAAGCTTTTAAAGGCCTAATCATGTTTGTTAGTTAGTTGTGATGTGAGTATCACATTTTCTCGCCATTCAATGAACCTATGTCTTTTTATCTTGCAGCACAACAAAACAGCGGCTTAGTGTATCAAAATGGTAATTATTAAAACTTCAATACTCATTTTGAGTGACAGGGGGGAAACCCATCGCCGCCTCTCAGCCTGGTCAAATTAAGGAATTCAGACCGAATAATTCGTGTGGTTTTGAAAATTGCTAGAGATGCTTTGAGGTGTCCAGTGGAACATAATAAGTCCCCGAGTGTGGGAGGTGATCCAGCGGTGGGGTAGGGGGGCAAAGATATTTTGAACCTAGTAAAAATGTATATAACATAATTTATAGAAATTTTATTTATGATTATTAGTGTAGAACTAACTTAAGCTATTTGTAATAGTTTCGAGATTTGGGTTTTCGAGACTAAATCCCTCCTAGATTATCCCCTAGATTACCTTGTAAAAATTGGAATGTATTACGTGCATGTATTAATCCTACAGTAAAAATGTTAATAACAATTTGTAGACATTTAATGATGATTTATTAATGTAGAAGTGACTAATAGAGATATATCTCTTATAGTTTCGAGATACAAGCTAAAAACCGAAAAAATAAACATGCCCCCCCTAACCCGCCGCCGGCTTACCCCCCACCCTTGGGGACTTTTAGATTGATCATCTAGAAGATACCTCAAATAATAACTCTACCAATTTTCAAAACCACACGAATAATTCGGTCTGATACTTTAACAATACGTGAGTTTACTAATCTTCTTTTTATCATTACAGCCAATGCATATCAACTGGGCTATTATAATGGCCTCAATCAGTACGCATATCTCAACCAACAAAATTACAACGGGTAGTTATAAAACGAGCATCAAGAAAGTGTAACCTAACCTAATCGAAAAACTAACTGAGCCACTAATTAACTAACTCAGTCAGTAATTTAGTCGCTCAGTTAGTTTTTCAGTGGATCGTTTTATTATATTCCAATTGCAACTAAATAAAAATATACTTTCTTAATAATAATCCGAGGTTTTCTTCCCTAACATTTTTTCAAAAGGCATTTATAGTAAATCATACTGAACTTGAACAGTATTGTATACTATGCCAACAATTTAGATTTGTATCAGCTATAGGCAACGTAGCCATACTAAGCAACCAGTTTAGGGGGGGGGGAGGGTTTATTCTCAATACCACGCTAGTCTATTCGTAATAAGAATGCAGTGAAATTTAAATTTAAATCTGGTAACACACACTCACAGGACAGGACACAATCGTCGCGTTCAAAAGTTTGCCATCAACTGGTCAGTGTAGTAATAAATACCAGTCTTGGCTCATACAACAGTGGCCACGGCACAGATTAATAAAGAGTGTCACGGAGAGCGGGTCCAACATAGCCTGACCCATAATTAAACGTAAAGTAAAACTGTAATCGGTATACTCTCATAAGGACATGGGCCGAACAAACTTACAATGGAGAACAATAGAAGTCGGATCGAGAGCGAAAAACCGACTTCCACAAACCCTATTTGATTAGATTGAGATTAATACAAATTGTTACCCCTGTTCCCCCCTCCCCCTTGGGGAACTAATTTCGTCAAATTCCATCTCAGTTCTATAAATGACGCCAAACAACCTGAACAAATCCTTGCATGCGCAGAAACCATCTGATATATGATACTGCGCACCACGGTATGGGGTGCGGGACGCGGCGTGCGGAAGGAGCATCGCATCGAGCGCGCCTAGCCATGCTATTGGTAGATCAGTTTCCCGCTTTGAGTTCACGTCTCGTCGCTGCCCAATACACTTGCGTGCAGTGAAATCACGGATAAAAAATGCCTCGACGTCCGAACGTAGTTTTAAAAAGGCAAGCCAGAAAGATGGTATATGAGTTTTCTATCGCTGGAGATATTATTATGTTTTATAGGTGTACGTGGAAAAACGTAATTTTAGGGAATTTCAATCGTAGGTATCCCATAAAAAACCTTGTCTTTTTCAAATCATTATTCTTTGTTAATAGACACCAATAAAGACGACAAACGTCGCTAAATAATTTACAGTTTTATTTTGATAGTCATATCCACAGACCATTAAATCTGTATAGTTCGCAGCAAATGTACCTACTTCGCGTGTCTCAAACAGTTATTATGCACCTGTTACCGCTCAGTCCCTCATGCAAATGGTACAGTATATTTTCTCATTTTCTATCGATTGAAAAAAGTAAGTATATAGTATTGTGCACTAAGATTCATGCAGTATACTGTAGGTACGATTTGTTTTGAGAATTTTAAGTGCGTCGTTTTTTTGGCACGTAAGTGTACATGCGCAAACTTTCTCCCACCACGTCACATTTTTCTTAAGATCTTTGGCGTCATTTATACCCTACGCTACATAAGGGACCTCTGTACAAAGTTTCATGGCTCTAGGTCCACCAGTTTAGGCTATGCCACAGAAGAGATAATAGTACTCTATGCGTTGCCCGTCTGCCACGCATAGTAGATTGTTTTTGTACCTATACTAGTATTTAGTAGAGAGTAGAGGGCAGCCGAATGCGTGGTAGATCACCAATGAGATGGACGGACCAAATCAAGGCAGCACTGGATGACCCCCTGTACCAATGCACCAAAAAAGCAGCCCTTAGGGAAGAATGGCGACGAATTGTAAGGCGGGTCACCCGACCGAAATGACGACCACGACCTCTCTGCCAAGAGTGATACGACTGAGGAGAAGAAGAAAGTATTTAGTATCTGTGCTAGTATTCATCACATTATTATGCTTACCATGAGTGAATGCACGAGATAATATGAAAAACACAAAAATCACTTTAAGTCTGCTGGTTTATACTATTTGAAGAGTTCCCTCGATTTCTCCAGGATCCAATCATCAGATCGTGACCTGGTGTCAATTGGACCAATTAGAGGATAAACCTTTTCAAGCAAAACAATGATTTTCCAAATCGGTCCATATAGGCACAATAAGGGCACGTACATAAAAATAACCGGCCAAGTGCGAGTCGGACTCGCGCACTAAGGGTTCCGTACCATTACATATCTATAAAAAACAGCAAAAAAAAACATGTTGTATGGGAGCCCCCCTAAATATTTATTTTATTTTATTTTAATTAGATATTGGGGGCTATTTGGGAGGTGTCAAAACCACTAAACTAGAGGAACTAAAGGCACTAAACTGACAACCTTCAAATCCGACAGCTCTTGCGCGGTGGCCACAGATTCCATTTTCAAACTCACCATTTTAATTAGTTTAGATAGTATAGTTCGTGTCGCCTCCCAAATCGCAGGCATTGTTTAAGTTAATAATATACTCAATATATTGTGAACATTTTAAGCGTCTACCTGCTACCATTATCGAGCAAAAAATCACGTTTGTTGTATGGGACGCCTCCTTAATATTAAATTTCTTTTGTTTTTTGTATTTGTTGTTAGAGCGGCAACAGAAATACATCATCTGTGAAAATTTCAACTGTCTAGTTACCACAGTTCATGAGATACAGCCTGATGACAGACAGACAGACAGACAGACGGACGGACAGCCAAGTCTCAGTAATAGGGTCCCGTTTGGCACCCTTCACATACAAATTATTGCACATACATCCTGACGAATTGTAAGCCTCCTCGTTTTGTGAAGTCAGTTAAAAATGGATTAACGATCACCATCACCACTATACAACGTGTAAATGAATTAACGCAAAATGAGAAACTACTTTGAGAGGGACATCATTCTGAGCAACTTTCACTATGAAACCGATATGAACAAAACAACTTTATTTTTCACTTCTCAGTACATTTTGGCCTGAGTGGGTCAGCTGATTTGTATGGAGAAGTGAAAAATAAAGTTGCTCTGATCAAATCGGTTTCAACATGAAAGTTGCTCAGAATGATGTCCTAACAAAGTAGTTTCTCATTTTGCGTTAATTCGTTTACACCTTGCAGATATCCCCATATAAACATGCAATGTTGTTGGCCCAACCGATGTGTATGATGCCTTTATGATTGGGTTTTAGTTTTCTCAGTCCGGAAAAGTTTTAAAAAGAAAATAAGAAAAACCTCAAAGCAACAGCCATAAAAAGACAGTAGGTAATATTGTATGGAAAAACCAGCTCAGTGCGAGTCGAACTTTCACAACAATATGGTTCCAAATCACCGATAATTTTAACCAAGTTTTATGGACACTTTTATGCATTATGTTATTATATTAGTCAGTAACTAAATGCCCAATATGTACCCACCGAGAAGCACGACTATTTACACTTATGCAATAATATTGAGCCATCCTTCACCACCCTGGCTCAGTGCGGGTTGGTAAAGTGGTATTGAGTTAGTAGCCGACTCGACTGTCAGAAGTTATCAAGCAGCCCTATTATGGCCTCTGACGAAGACTAACGACTACTACCACCGAGTAGCGACAGTAACCGGCACCTACTGCTTAACGTGGCTCTCGAAAGAAATTTAACTTAGAAAGTGGGCACGATTGTCTATTGTACTTCGTCACCGCGTATGGAAAAATACGTGAAGCTCTACTATCGCGACTCGGTGTGATAGTTTAATTAATTACGATTATGAACAAGACAAAAAATATAAACCAGAACACTTTGTAGATATGGCGTGAAAAAAAACCATGCAAAAGTGGCGAATTTCCAAAAATAAAAAACAGAAAACTTAAATATCTCGAAATCCGTGATATTTTTACTGAGGTCTTTGTATTTAGAGAGGTCATGGTGAGGCCTATCAGTGGCTAACGGTAACGGCTTGACCATTGTTTTCGAGACATCCTGTTTATAATATACTTGACTCTATGGTGTAGTGTGTCCTCTCTACCTGTGTAAGGTCCTTGGTTTGACATTTATAATGAACAAATGTCAAGCAAAGCCAAAACAATTTACACAGGTGGAAAGATCAACAAATGAACAAAATCAAATAAAATGTTGACAGAAGGCACTGCAACAAAAACAAGTCATACCTAAGGTTACGTTAAAGTAGGATGGTTAACCCTGCCGTCATAAGAAAAAAGGGCGCATCTAACATTTTTTCCAAAATTGAGTTATATAGATATTCGGAATGAGCGAAAAAAGACGCATCTACCAGTATTTTTATAATTTGGCTAAAACTAACGCAACCCCATGAAACGTACTTATAAATAGGCCGCATCTGCGCTGCGAATTTAATATTGCTAAATAAGAAAGACGTTTGTGCACTTGTGCCTGGTGATTTTTCGTAATACTACAAGAAAAAGGCACATCTACCCCAATGCGTCCTTTAAACTTAGTATATTTGTATATACTAAGTTAAAAGGACGCATTTGGCTACCCCAATCTACATGTGCCTTGTTGTTGTAGTATTACGAAAAATCACCAAGCGCATTATACTAAGTTAAAAGGACGCATTGGGGTAGATGTGCCTTTTTGTTTTAGTATTACGAAAAATCACCAGGCGCAAGTGGCACAAGCGTCTTTTTTACTAAGTGTTCTTGGTTTTGCGGGAGGGAGTGGGGTACGTGGACTGGTGTTGTTCAGTCAGACGCGCCCTCATTCGACAGGATGACGCCATGAAGCGACAACAGGCCGCAAAATGGGTGATATTACAAGCTGTTTCAGAGATTTTTTGCTGGCTTACAGAGACTTGAAAAATATAGTCATCTGGTTAGATAACTGTGCAGGGCAGAACAAAAACTGGACGTTGTACTCATATTTGCTTTATGCCGTGAATTCAGTAGATGTGTGTTTTGAATCCATAACTCTAAAATATTTGGAGGTGGGACATACGTTTATGTCAGCAGACGAATTTTACAAGCAAGTAGAACTTGCAATGAAGAAGAAAAACGCTTGTACGACTTCGAAGATTTCCACCAAGCAGTTCTAAGCACCAGAACAGATATCGCAGTGAAAGTGATGAATGTGGAAGATTTTTGTCAGTTTGAAGACTGTTCTTCTTCAACTTACAAACTTCAACATTCATCTCCTCGCGCATATCTACATGATATGTGTGAAGTAACGTTCAAAAGAGGCACTCACTTCCAAGATGGATTTCAATGGTGACGAAGAATATTCACTGGATTTTCTGAGAATTAAGAACATCAAGTGCGGAATTCCACCTCCAAAGCCGAAAAATGACAGTAGAGGCATTACTCAGGAGCGAAAGTCAACAACTATTCAAAAACTGACGCCCTTAATGCCAGACAATAGACGGCAATTTTGGTATAATATACCCACTGGCAAAGATTGTGTTGATCTTACTCAAACTCATGAAGTCTGATTAAAATAAGCCTAAAAGTCTGTACTGGGCAGTTCTCCTCATGAGTCAAAGACTTCTCGCTGTCGTGTCACCTTTCCTTCCCCACCCCTTCAGCCAATTCAGCTCATACTAAGGAAGAATCCCGGAATACCTTCTTCCTGGATTCTTCCTTAGTATGAGCTGAATTGGCTGAAGGGGTTGGGAAGGGAAGGTGACACGAAAGCGAAAGTCTGACTCATGAGGAGAACTGTCCTACTGATTTACTTTAAGAATAAACCGTGTTTATTAATATAGTTAATCTCTGATCTCATGTGATTATTGTCGTTAATGAAGAATTTAGTTTTGGTTTGTGAAATTAAGAAATTAAGGTAAGTTACTAAAGTTACGTACCTATAATACTTATATCATGATTAAAGGGCAGTTAGTTCTCCTCATGAGTCGAAGACTTCTCGCTTTCGTGTCACTTTTTTTTCACTTTTCTGCTTGATTTAGTACATACTAAGGCAGAATCCTGGAAGGAGGCCTTCCTGGATTCTACCTTAGTATGAGCTGAATTGGCTGGAGGGGTGGGGAAGGGAAGGTGACACGAAAGCGAGAAGTCTTTGATTCATGAGAAGAACTGCCCTAAAGATTACCTATATGATTGATCTCATAGGCTTACAATAATGTTAAAAATATTTTTTGGTAAAGTACCTATTAAGTTTCTGTTTATAACTGGTATAGGTTATAGGTATTTATGAGAATTTTGTAACTATTATCTGCCTAAAATATATGTCTGAATAACTATCTGATTTTTAAAAATTGTTTTTACTTGAACCGATTTCCATTGATCGCTCGTTTTACATAACCCTAACATTCTGTGTTTACAGGCAAAAACTTTTTTTTTAGTTAAAATAGAGAAGGGCTTATTAAAATATGGTTGCCATTTTGGGCGTAATGGGCGCCAGCTAGGTATTATCACTAAGATAGAAAGCAGTAACTGGCTAGAAACGACTTTTTGATTCCGTTATATGGAAGCTAATAAAACAATATCAATAAGTTAAAAAGACGTTTCATAAATAACTAAGTAAAAAGGGCGCATCTAGCCAGAAACGTCCTTTTAATGCAGTATTTCATCATTATTCATATTTTTTTTACTAAGAAAAAAAGGAAATTTATTTGTTTTTAATACAAAATACTATTTTTATTAAATTTTATATATGCAGTCTGATAAAGCATACTATAACCTACAGGTGTGCAAAAAATATATTATTTTAGTCTTTTATCTTAGGCACAGCACATGATTTAATAAAAAAAACACAAAATATATTTTTTCTCCGTTTTGATCTTTCGGTAGAAACGTCCTTTTTCCTTATCACGGCAGACCTACGAGATAACCCATAACAAGTATATAAATCGCTATTATTGACTTAGGGACTACTCTACCACATGACACGGTAGGAGTGACCTTGCGGGACCTGGATATAGCTATTATCTAAAGTCCTAAGTAGCAAATGCTAAGCTAAGGTTTAAGATTTAAGTCGGGATTCAAAGCCCTGAACAGGGACGGCCCAAAACCTTTTGGACCTGGAAGATGTTCTGGAGCGTCGGTAGGGATGTATTATCCCGTCGAAAAACTTTCTATGCGGATGTGGCCTGGTAAGATACAAGAGATAGAACACATACTGATTCTATACGGGAAATCTTGATTGTTTTGGGAGTATTTTGGACCTACATAAAAGTCACTACTACTAGCTGGACCAATTTAAGTAATTGTTAGGGTTTCATACCTGAAGGGTGCCAAACGGGACCCTATTACTAAGCCTCCGCTGTCCGCCCGTCCGTCCGTCAGAGATCCCTCCAGCACGAAGCCTACTAGCTAGAAAGTTGAAAATTTCACAGAATGTGTATATCTGTTGCCGCTCCACCAACAAATACTGAAATACACGAAATATTGAAAAAAATAAAGGTGTCTTCATACAAGAAACGTATTTTTTTGTACTTTTGGTACAATGATGGTGCGGACGGAACCCTCCATGTGAGAGTCCAACTCGCACTTGGCTGATTTTTATTTCATTTCGTCGCGAATAAATATTTGATTTAATAATAGACGTGTTTTACAAAACATATGGACTGTTTTCAAATTAAACGTGCTACACTGGAAAAAGTCCCTCGAGGTTTTTCACCCGACCCAAAAGTTACCTAAAGCTTTATTTGTTCGGCAAATTGGATGTAGCACTACTGAATAAACCCGAACAATATCCTAGAGTTTCGTTAAGGCGCCTCATGAATAAAATAGGGGTGCTTTTTTATGTGTATTTCAGGAAATACTCGGAAAATCGTAATAAATTTCTGGTATATGTAATTTGACTATATAATCTAGAGTTTTTATGATGGAAAACGTGTTTGGATAAAAAAATCTCGATATCCAAAGTCAACCCATTTTTCCAATATTTTTAGGGTTCCGATCCTTAAAAGGAAAAAAAGGAACCCTTATAGGATCACTTTGTTGTCCGTCCGTCTGTCTGTGTGTATGTCTGTCTGTCTGTCTGTCTTTCTGTCCGTCCGTCCGTCCGTCCGTCCGTCCATCCGTCCGTCCGTCCGTCCGTCCGTCCGCCTGTCCGTCCGTCTGTCTGTCCGTCTGTCCGTCTGTCTGTCTGTCTGTCTGTCTGTCTGTCTGTCTGTCTGTCTGTCTGTCTGTCTGTCTGTCTGTCTGTCTGTCTGTCTGTCTGTCTGTCCAAGCAATCAAAAGATACCGCGATATTATGTCATAATTTTACTGAATTTGTATGAACTCGCGTGGATGGAACTCGCAAGGGAATCAAAACCTATAGGGTACTTCCGGTTAGCCTAGGGTCATGAAATTTGGATTGAAGGCAGGTCTTATAGCACAAGTAAAAGGAATAACCGGCAAAGTGCGAGTAGGACTCGCGCACCAAGGGTTCCGATCACACTTGGAGAGCTTAACACGTGTAATTAGGTTTCCACATAAAAAAACTAAAGTGTGATGTCATCCATGTAAACCAAATTGAATATTTTTTAGAAAGACAGAAATTTGCAGTTTTCAGATTTTTCCCTTTACTTGTGCAATAAGACCTTGCTTCGTGCCAAATTTCATGATTCTAGGTCAACGGGAAGTACCCTATAAGTTTTGATTCCCTTGCGAATATCAAGCAATTTCAGCAAAATTGAGACATAAAATTTCGTCAGACAAGTGAGTGAAAGAAAAGTTTAACGAGTTGTCTAAACGTTCCTAGGCAACAAGACGCATTTCAACTTTGGTAATAATAATAAGCAAACAAATTCGGTTTTGTGAAGCTACATGGGGTCGTCTTGCTCCGCTCCGCTTCGCTCGGCTCCGGGTGGTTCATTAAATTGTGACCTAACACATAACACACATTAGTATTGGCACAGAAAGTGACCTAAAGCAACCAATTCGGTTTTGTAAACCAAGAGAGCCAGTCCAAACTACAAATTAGCAGTCAAAACTACTCATGAGAGAGTAGAAGAGTAGAATTCCTTTTAACCAACCCGCTCAGTCAAAAGTACTTTTGTCTAGTTTTTACGGTCAAAACTAGTTTTGACTGATTAAGACTTCTGACTGCAACATACCTATTCACTTTTCACTTCCGCAATCTTCGTTGAGCTTGGTTTGTAATTTTTCTTACCTCGCCTTAATTCAGATTATTCTCAAGGTACCGATTGAAAGTGACTGGATTATTTATTCACATAGCAGATATGTACTTGGTTTTTAAGTGTTAAATTAACTTATAAACTTAGTAGTACAATCTAAAACTTAAACTAATCTCTCAGACCGAGACGACTGGTCTAATTAGTCTCACTCACAGTCGGACTCTCACACGCAAGTTTCTGACCCTAAACCTGAATTTTGCGTACACGAATGAAACCTGTGGTAGTTGTTAGATAATATAACGTCATTTAAAACTGTGCAAATTTTTTTCTATCTCATGGGAAAGCTGAAAAAATTACGTTTAAGTGATGAATTTCGTCGAGCACTTTAGGTAATTTTTCCATAGTAAATGACCCAAACACGTGAATTTTTGCAGTCACCAATGAAACCTATGGTAGTTATAGGATAATTTAACGTCCTTTAAAATGCTGAAGTTTTTTCGTATCTCATTGGAATGTTGAAAAAATTACGTTTATGTGAAGAATTTCGAAAGCTTAACTAGTATATTCTGATACGTTTGTATGAAACGGTTGGGCCATTATATCCCACAAGATACCCATTACCCAAAATAAGTAGATGTCTCAGGCTGTATAATAAAATAAGCCATAATTCATATCTGTAAGCCGTGGGTAATTTTTCCATAGAAATGTCCCCAATGTTCTTTGATAGTTTTAAACCTTATACCAAACCAAGTAAAAAATAATACCCAGGTCTTGGATGTTTACATGTTTGTGATGTCGCTGTTTCTCGTTCCCACGAAACAGGTATCCTAGTGTGCGGCCAGAAGCAATGTATGTGCCTGCATGTAAATGTAATGTTATGCTAAGTGCTCGCATACGCACTCAAGACTTATTTCGAAATTGCTATCCTACGTTACCTAGAACAGCAAACACTTTGAATTAATTGTTTCTATTGTATACGTTTATTTACTAAGATGGCAAAGGGAGTATAAGAAAACATACATAAAATAAGCGCAATAGTGCATTTGCATTTATTTTGCAATCAACGCGATTGTTTTTCAATAAAGCGTAATAAATAAACAAAAAACAAGTGTCATTTATTTGTTCTACGTCTATACCTAAATATGACGCAAACTAAAGAAACCTATATAATGTGTAATTGTTGCATTTGACTCTTTACTTTTTGCTCGTCCGCCCGGTTGATCATAAAATCTACAAAAATGAAATTCTTGTATTTCTTCGTCGCTATTTTTGCAATGGTAAGTTTTTTTGCGCTACTTAGCAATTCATTACAAGGTACATTTAAAATTTTAATAAATTTTAATATACAGTTATTTAACTAAAATAATACTTCAATATTTTATTTTATGAATGAACAAAGTATTTATCTCCTTGTCTTTATTTAATAAATTAAAGTGTATCACAATGGTAATTGCGGGGTTCCTGTAATACAGATTTTTGTAAATCTGGTACAAGGCCCCATTGATTATTTTGTAATTGAAACTTTTTTTAGGGTACCGTACCCGAAGGGTGCCAAACGGGACCCTATTACTGAGACTTCGCTGTCCGTCTGTCCGTCCGTCCGTCCGTCCGTCCGTCCGTCCTGTCTGTCACCGGGTCCGTCTGCACGAACCGTAATAGCTAGAAAGATGAAATTTTCACAGAATGTGTATATCTGTTGCCCCAACCACAAATACTGAAATACGAGAGATATTGCAAATTAAAGGGGGCCCCGATACAAGAGACGTGTTTAGATACACTTACGCATTTCAAAATGGAGATCTTGACTGAAACTGTTTATTTATTGTCATAGCAACCATGTCATAGACACATATACTACACATTTAAATATGATAGCATATTTCGCGTCAACCCACATGGTTGTGGTAGCTCAGCCGGTATGATGTAGACTCTCAATCCGGAGGTCGTCGGTTCAAATCTCGTAAAGGCATAGACTTTTTAAATTTTCTTTTTGTTTATTTTTTATTGTTTTGAGTGCTTTTGATTTGTTGTACGATGGTACGGTACCCTTCGTGTGCGATACCGACCCGCACTTAACCGATTTTTTATTAAATGATTTTGTATTGTATTTAAATGAACAGCCGGTATAAATAATGGTAGAGATTGCTTCTCAACCGCGAGAAACAAAAGACATGTACTATTTCGTTCATGTTTCGAAGTTTGGATAAAACAAATCACAATCAAACAGTTGTGCTTCATAAGCTTAACTAGCGTAATATGTTTCAGGTTGTCTCTGCGTATGGCTCGCCAGCGCCACAAAATCTCGGTAAGTACTCGTATGAACGACAGAACTTCCATATTTTGTTTTGAAAGACGGCGGGCGTATTTCCAGCGTATAACGGCTTTTTTGCTATGGATAAGACCAGAGATTGCGTGCAGAGTCCTGGTCCAATGCAGGCTCCTGTTCAAATAAGTTTTTATGTAGCCAATAAGGTGTCCCACTGATGGGAAAAGGCCTCCCCCTTTCGTCGACACTTCCCTGATTTGTGCCACCTTCAGCCATCCCGGTAGAAACTTGTCGAGGTCGTCCCGCTATCTATCTTTAGGACCGTCCTTTAACTACCTACTCAAATAAGTGCCGCTGTAATATCATAAACGAGAGACAATGACAGAAATACTTTTATGTGTATACAGTGACTTTTAATCGGTGATCAGGAGTAGCAAAATATGAATATCTAGCTAAAATAAACTTAATAGGCGAGGTCTCACGCAATTTAACTCACTGTTTAATTAATAAAAAGTAAAAACATAATTAAAACTAATAACCACTTAGATACTATATCAGTCACCCTACATAAGACTTCTACGTCACTCATAAATTTTTATTGTGCCGTTAAATCTAAAAGAGCTTGTAAGCTCACAGATACAGATTAGTGTAGATGTAGAGTGACAAGGAATTTAGGACAAACTTGATTTCAAAATAAAATTTATCATTTATTTATTTTATTTATTTATCTCTTTATATAAAAGAGTAAGTCCTGACTTTTAAAAAAACCGGCGAAACGGCTGCAGCTTGAAAAATTCTATTGATGGGAATATCTTCTTATTGTTACAAACCGCTCGCTAAGAACGAAATTTGCTTAATTCGAAAACTAAATGGGTCAAAAAGACCCCTAAGTTTGTATGGACAGTCAGTAAGGACTGACTGATCAAAAAATCGGAGCAACGGCTGCAGCTAGAAAGATTCTATTGATGGGAATATCTTCTTATTATTACAAAACCGCTCGAACGGCTTTTACTTAATTCGGACCCTAAGTGGGTCAAAAAGACCTCTAAAGTTTGTTTGGAGAGTCACGGGAGAGTCATTTGATTATATGCTCTATTACTAGGCATGGGTGTCGAATTTTACTTTTGTTGTCATATAAATCTCAGAGCTCAGAAATTTATTTTTTCCTTTTGGCCACTTCAAGTTTGGCTGCCAGTGATGTCTTAATTAAATACTCTTTGGAGCGTTGAAATGATGTTTTGCAGTCTGCATGACATTGACATAATGAGTGAGTGAACCTCATTGTACGGAAATTGTAGATGGGTGTCTCACGTTTTCCAGTAGGTTGTACACAGTGCTGCTTACGGCGTTTAGTACGTACTAAAGGCCCTAAAAGCGCGGCAAGCTTATATTTTTCAACTAGCTACAAAGTTATTTTGACATTAGATGATAAATTAAAACGAAACAAAATTGCATTTTTTTTAAACTCGTTTGTATCGCACGGGAATCGAACCAACAGCAAAAACTTGCTATTTTTTGCAGTCGATGCAGTCAATGGCAAAGATTTCTCAAAAGCCAAAACCTCTGGATCGAATAAAAAGACTACTAGACCAGACCTATGACGTCTAGAAGTACATTAAGAAAGGATTTTACAAACTACAGCTTACAAACCCGTAGGCGATGAAACGGGATCCAAAGTTTGACACATACATATCATAACATAGCGTCACGCCTCTTCCCGTACGGGGCGGCAGAGGCACCACTGTGTCCACTTTCAGCCAGTGTTTCAATACTCCATTTTGCGTGACAGGTGCTAGCCAATCGCTGAAGCTATGGAGTAATGATTATTGAAGGTTTCCTCACGATGTTTTCCATCACCGTTAACGAGTGTCCGTATAACGCAATGACTTATCTTATTGGTTGGTACATGGTCAGCACTGGGATTCGAACCTGCACCTCCTGCGTGAGAGGCAAGCATGAAACCCACTAGACCACGGAGCTCTCTACTATACAAGGCAAATATGGTCCAAAATTTAAAACCATGGGCATACAGGCAGGCATTTTCTATGAAGTGTCCATTCCATTTCATTTCGTCTATTATTTTTTTGATCATGAGTGATTCAACTCTTTGGAGGAGGAACCCAGACTAATAAAATTGATTCCTCCGAGAGGAGGATTGAACATCAGCCTCTTTGTATTCAAAATATGTGCAAGGGCGTTGATTTTCACAATAATTATTAGGGTTATTTTACTGGGGATGAATTATTATTTTTTAAGTTTTCGTACCCGAAGGCCAAACGCTGTCGTCCAAACGTCCGTCCGTCTGTCTGGACTGGAGGTTATTCTCTCAATTTTCGATAACGATTTTAGTGGTGATGGATTCAAAGAGCAACATGCTTCTTTGGATAGGTTTTTATTAGGAATTTCGATGAAAAGGTGTCAGTGGCCTAGCGGTACCTACTTGCACATCGGAAAAGACCGTGTGTTAGGTTAGGCATCATCTGGTCGAGAGAGACGGTATCTGGATTCTATGTGATAATGATTAATTGATTCGAACGCTTCCCGCGTTATGAACGGTGTAATGTATCGTTCATATAGTAGTCATGAAGCAATTTCGAAGGCCCTAAAGGGGCAGCTCGAAAACTTCTGATAGTTGATTTGGCTACTAAACCGAAATCCTGCCATCTGCACCGAGACAGCGTTCAGCGTTGTATAGTCTGCTGATACGGTGGTGTAATAAATACCAATTATCGACCCTTTTTCTCGAGGACGCATCGATTCAAACACTCATCAAAGTTCCGCAAGTCAACCTAAACCTTGACACTTACCTTTTATGTTCTCTAAGGGTGTACGTACTGTACACTTGCAACATAATCGCAACAGTAAAAATGCGACCAAAAAGTGTAACTACGCTGAGGAAGTTGCGGGCTTAATGCTAGTTTATTTATAAATCTTAAATCTATCATTACAGGCTGAGCCTAATGCGACAGACAAGCTTAACAAACAAAATCCTAATCATAAAAATATTAATTCCTAATTATCATGTAAAAAGTTAAGTTTGTTTTCATGTAAAAAATTATGACCACAACGTGACCGCCATCAATTACTGAGTTAGAAAAATTGGTACCTGATCAGTGATCAATCACCAATTAAAAGTCACCGTGTATACTGTATACTCTTATAGAAGGTGTAAATGAATTAACGCAAAATGAGAAACTAATTTATCAGGGATATCATTCTGAGTTGCTCTGATCAAATCTGTTTCATAACGAAAGTTGCTCAGAATGATGTCCCTAACAAAGTAGTTTCTTGCTACTATACTTTTATTTTTAATGCGTGGAGTAAAGTTACAACTGTTTTAGTCTGTGTTTATTAATAAGACGGTTAGTGCCCGTCATTTGGTCGGTTATGCAGCCGGGACTCGCGCATTTGAGCGCTTTCAACTCTATGATCAGTTGAAAAAACTTGAAATAAGTACCACATGCAAAACGGTGCAAAGCTTTTAAAGGCCTAATCATGTTTGTTAGTTAGTTGTGATGTGAGTATCACATTTTCTCGCCATTCAATGAACCTATGTCTTTTTATCTTGCAGATCAACAAAACACCGCTACGGAGATAAATTATGGTAATTATTAAAACTTCAATACTCATTTTGAGTGACGGGGGGAAACCCATCGCCCCGCCTCTTAGCCTGGCCAAATTAAGGAATTCAGGCCGAATAATTCGTGTGCTTTTAAAAATTGCTAGAGATGCTTTAAGGTTTGCAGATGAACATAATAAAAGTCCCCGAGTGTGGGAGGTGATCCAGCGGTGGGGAAGGGGAGCAAAGATATTTTGATCCTAGTAAAAATGTATACAGAGTGACAATTAATTAGCTGACCATATTTTGGGGAATGATAATACCCACCATTAGGAACTTTCCCAAAGAAACATATAGTCGCAAATGAAAAAAAAATTTCGTCCCCCAGTACATTGTCCCGATCAGCTGATTTCAAGTTATTATGGGAGACCCAAAAATTTTTTTCGTTTGCGACCATATTATGGAAAGTTGTTCATTATGATGGGTACTATCATTCCCCAAAATATGGTCAGCTAATTATATTTCACCTGTATAACATAATTTATAGACATTTTATTTATAATTATTAGTATACAACTGACTAAAGCTATTTTTAATAGTTTTGAGATTTGTGTTTTAGAGATTAATACTTTCTGGTAAAAACTAGATTGTATTACTTAATCCTACAATTGGTAGAGTTATTATTTGAGGTATCTAGATTGATCATCTAGATACCTCAAATAATAACTCTACCAATTTTCAAAACAACACGAATAATTCGGTCTGATCGTCGATTTTTCAGCTTGTTTTTCTATACTACCTACTTAAACAATACGTGAATTTACTAATCTTCTTTTTATCATTACAGCCAATGCATATCAACTGGGCTATTATAATGGCCTCTATCAAAGCTCATATATCAACCAACAAAATAACAACGGGTAGTTATAAAACGAGCATCAAGAAAGTCTAACCTAACCTAATCGAAAAACTAACTGAGCCACTAATTAACTAACTCAGTCAGTAATTTAAACACTCAGTTAGTTTTTCAGTGGATCGTTTTATTATATTCCAATTGCAACTAAATAAAAATATACTTTCTTAATACTAATCCGAGGTTTTCTTCCCTAACATTTTTTCAAAAGGCATTTATAGTAAATCATACTATGCCAACAATTTAGATTTATATCAGCTATAGGCAACGTAGCCATACTAAGCAACCAGTTTAGGGGGGGGGGGGGGGGGTGTTTATTCCCAATACCATTCTAGTCTATTCGTAATAAGAATGCAGTGAAATTAAAATTTAAATCTGGTAACACACACTCACAGGACAGGACACAATCGTCGCGTTCAAAAGTTTGCCTTCAACTGGTCAGTGTAGTACTAAATACCAGTCTTGGCTCATACAACAGTGGTCACGGCACAGATTAATAAAGAGTGTCACGGAGAGCGGGTCCAACATAGCCTGACCCATAATTAAACGAAAAGTAAAACTGTAATCGATATACTCTCATAAGGACATGGGTCGAACAAACTTACAATGGAGAACAATAGAAGTCGGATCGAGAGCGAAAAACCGACTTCCATAAACCCTATTTGATTAGATTGAGATTAATACAAATTGTTACCCCTGTTCCCCCCTCCCCCTTGGGGAACTAATTTCGTCAAATTCCATCTCATAAATGACGCCAAACAACCTGAACAAATCCTTGCATGCGCAGAAACCATCTGATATATGATACTGCGCACCACGGTATGGGGTGCGGGACGCGGCGTGCGGAAGGAGCATCGCATCGAGCGCGCCTAGCCACGCTATTGGTAGATCAGTTTCCCGCTTTGAGTTCACGTCTCGTCGCTGCCCAATACACTTGCGTGCAGTGAAATCACGGATAAAAATGCCTCGACGTCCGAACGTAGTTTTAAAAAGGCAAGCCAGAAAGATGGTATATGATGAGTTTTCTATCGCTGGAGATATTATTATGTTTTATAGGTGTACGTGGAAAAACGTAATTTTAGGGAATTTCAATCCTAGGTATCCCATAAAAAATCTTGTCTTTTTCCAATCATTATTCTTTGTTAATAGACACCAATAAAGACGACAAATGTCGCTAAATAATTTACAGTTTTATTTTGATAGTCATATCCACAGACCATTAAATCTGTATAGTTCGCAGCAAATGTACCTACTTCGCGTGTCTCAAACAGTTATTGTGCACCTGTTACCGCTCAGTCCCTCATGCAAATGGTACAGTATATTTTCTCATATTCTATCGATTGAACAAAGTAAGTATATAGTATTGTGCACTAAGATTCATGCAGTATACTGTAGGTACGATTTGTTTTGAGAATTTTAAGTGCGTCGTTTTTTTGGCACGTAAGTGTACATGCGCAAACTTTCTCCCACCACGTCACATTTTGCTCAAGATCTTTGGCGTCATTTATACCCTACGCTACATAAGGGACCTCTGTACAAAGTTTCATGGCTCTAGGTCCACCGGTTTAGGCTATGCGTTGCCCGTCTGCCACGCATAGTAGATTGTTTTTGTACCTATACTAGTATTTAGTAGAGAGTAGAGGGCAGCCGAATGCGTGGTAGATCACCAATGAGATGGACGGACCAAATCAAGGCAGCACTGGATGACCCCCTGTACCAATGCACCAAAAAAGCAGCCCTTAGGGAAGAATGGCGACGAATTGTAAGGCGGGTCACCCGACCGAAATGACGACCACGACCTCTCTGCCAAGAGTGATACGACTGAGGAGAAGAAGAAAGTATTTAGTATCTGTGCTAGTATTCATCACATTATTATGCTTACCATGAGTGAATGCACGAGATATTATGAAAAACACAAAAATCATTTTAGGTCTGCTGGTTTATATTATAATATTTGAAGAGTTCCCTCGATTTCTCCAGGATCCAATCATCAGATCCTGACCTGGTGTCAATTGGACCAATTAGAGGATAAACCTTTTCAAGCAAAACAATGATTTTCCAAATCGGTCCATCTAGGCACAATAAGGGCACGTACATAAAAATAACCGGCCAAGTGCGAGTCGGACTCGCGCACTAAGGGTTCCGTACCATTACATATCTATAAAAAACCGCAAAAAAAAAACATGTTGTATGGGAGCCCCCCTAAATATTTATTTTATTTTATTTTAATTAGATATTGTTTAAGTTAATAATATACTCAATATATTGTAAACATTTTAAGCGTCTACCTGCTACCATTATCAATATCGAGCAAAAATGAGCAAAAAATCACGTTTGTTGTATGGGACGCCTCCTTAATATTAAATTTATTTTGTTTTTTGTATTTGTTGTTATAGCGGCAACAGAAATACATCATCTGTGAAAATTTCAACTGTCTAGTTACCACAGTTCATGAGATACAGCCTGGTGACAGACAGACAGACAGACAGACAGACGGACGGACAGCGAAGTCTCAGTAATAGGGTCCCGTTTGGCACCCTTCGGGTACGGAACCCTAAAAACACATACATCCTGACGAATTGTAAGCCTCCTCGTTTTGTGAAGTCAGTTAAAAATGGATTAACGATCACCATCACCACTATACAACGTGTAAATGAATTAACGCAAAATGAGAAACTAATTTGAGAGGGACATCATTCTGAGCAACTTTCACTATGAAACCGATATGAACAAAACAACTTTATTTTTCACTTCTCAGTACATTTTGGCCTGAGTGGGTCAGCTGATTTGTATGGAGAAGTGAAAAATAAAGTTGCTCTGATCAAATCGGTTTCAACATGAAAGTTGCTCAGAATGATGTCCTAACAAAGTAGCTTCTCATTTTGCGTTAATTCGTTTACACCTTGCAGATATCCCCATATAGACATGCAATGTTGTTGGCCCAACCGATTTGTATGATGCCTTTATTACCGCATATATACCGCATTTACATTCAGCCGTAGTGAGCAGGGAAGTGGGCAGGGAAGTGGGCAGGACGAGTGTGTAAACGCGATACTTCTCATGCCACTGCCATTGCCACTCGCGCTGCCCTGCGCTCCCCAAAATGGCGGTTTTTTGTGCGGAAGTCAAAGGACCGGCAGCGCGAGCGGCGCAGTGCGTGTTTACATTTTGCTCCGACGCTCAGTACTCAGTATTATTTCGACGTCTGCCATTGCCGAAACTTGAAAGCGAAGTGAGTGGTAGGGCAGTATGTAAACACACACTCCTCTCGATCCTGCTGCAGCAGTATTTAGGGAATTATCGCCGGCAGCGCGAGGGGCAGCGGCAGGGGCTGAATGTAAATCAAGCATATGATTGGGTTTTAGTTTTCTCAGTCCGGACAAGGTTTAAAAAGAAAATAAGAAAAACCTCAAAGCAACAGCCATAAAAAGACAGTAGGTAATATTGTATGGAAAAACCAGCTCAGTGCGAGTCGAACTTTCACAACAATATGGTTCCAAATCACCGATAATTTTAACCAAGTTTTATGGACACTTTTATGCATTATGTTATTATATTAGTCAGTAACTAAATGCCCAATATGTACCCACCGAGAAGCACGACTATTTACACTTATGCAATAATATTGAGCCATCCTTCACCACCCTGGCTCAGTACGGGTTGGTAAAGTGGTATTGAGTTAGTAGCCGACTCGACTGTCAGAAGTTATCAAGCAGCCCTATTATGGCCTCTGACGAAGACTACGACTACTACCACCGAGTAGCGACAGTAACCGGCACCTACTGCTTAACGTGGCGCTCGAAAAAAGTTTAACTTAGAAAGTGGGCACGATTGTCTATTGTACTTCGTCACCGCGTATGGAAAAAGACGTGAAGCTCTACTATCGCGACTCGGCGTGATAGTTTAATTAATTACGATTATGAACAAGACAAAAAATATAAACCAGAACACTTTGTAGATATGGCGTGAAAAAAAAACCCATGCAAAAGTGGCGAATTTCCAAAAATAAAAACAGAAAACTTAAAAATCTCGAAATCCGTGATATTTTTACTGAGGTCTTTGTATTTAGAGAGGTCATGGTGAGGCCTATCAGTGGCTAACGGTAACGGCTTGACCATTATTTTCGAGACATCCTGTTTATAATATCATTGACTCTATGGTGTATGTGTCCTCTCTACCTGTGTAAGGTCCTTGGTTTGACATTTATAATGAACAAATGTCAAGCAAAGCCAAAACAATTTACACAGGTGGAAAGATCAACTAATGAACAAAATCAAATAAAATGTTGACAGAAGGCACTGCAATAAGGTTACGTTAAAGTAGGATGGTTAACCTACGAGAAATCCCACAACAAGAATATTAATCGCTATTATTGACTTAGGGACTACTCTACCACATGACACGGTAGGGTAGGAGTGACCTTGCGGGACCTGGATATAGCTATTATATAAAGTCCTAAGTAGCAAATAAAGGTTTAAGATTTAAGTCGGGATTCAAAGCCCTGAACAGGGACGGCCCAAAACCTTTTGGACCTGGAAGATGTTCTGGAACGTCGGAAGGGATGTATTATCCCGTCGAAAAACTTTCTATGCTGATGTGGCCTGGTAAGATACAAAAGATAGAACACATACTGATTCTATAGGGGAAATCTTGATTGTTTTGGGAGTATTTTGGACCTACATAAAAGTCACTACTACTAGCTGGACCAATTTAAGTAATTGTTAGGGTTCCGTACCTGAAAGGTGCCAAACGGGACCCTATTACTAAGCCTCCGCTGTCCGCTCGTCTGTCCGTCAGAGGGCCCTCCAGCACGAACCGTAATAGCGAGAAAGTTGAAATTTTCACAGAATGTGTATATCTGTTGCCGCTCCACCAACAAATACTGAAATACACGAAATATTGAAAAAATAAAGGTGTCTTCATACAAGAAACGTATTTTTTTGTACTTTTGTTACAATGATGGTGCGAAACCCTCCGTGTGAGAGTCCGACTCGCACTTGGCTGATTTTTAGGGTTCCGTACCCGAAGGGTGCCAAACGGGACCCTATTACTGAGACTTCGCTGTCTGTCCGTCCGTCCGTCCGTCTGTCTGTCACCAGGCTGTATCTCATGAACCGTGGTAGCTAGACAGTTGAAATTTTCACAGATGATGTATTTCTGTTGCCGCTATAACAACAAAACTAAAAATCAATAGAAATTTAATATTAAGGGGGCTCCCATACAACAAACGTGATTTTAAGGGTTCCGTACCCGAAGGGTGCCAAACGGGACCCTATTACTGAGACTTCGCTGTCCGTCCGTCCGTCCGTCCGTCCGTCCGTCCGTCCGTCCGTCCGTCCGTCTGTCACCGGGTCCGCCTGCACGAACCGTAATAGCTAGAAAGCTGAAATTTTCACAGAATGTGTATATCTGTTGCCGCACCAACCACAAATACTGAAATACGAGAGATATTACAAATTGAAAGTGGTCTCGGTACAAGATACGTCTTCACAACACGCTTGAAAAGTTTATACCAAGGCCATTTTGTTTTGGTAGGTAAGCCTTCTTTTAATGAAACTAAATTTAAATGATATGGCAATGTCGTCCCCGGACTTCTACAAAGACTAAATATTAATTGATAATTACGACGTCTCTATTTATTATGTAGAACTTTTAGAAAATAATTATAAAATTAATAGTTTTTAATTACTTTTGTTTTCATACAAATCTCAGAGCACAGAAATTAATTTTTTCCTTTTGGCCACTTCAAGTTTGGCTGCCAGTGATGTTTTAATTAAATACTCTTTGGTGCGTTGAAATGATGTTTTGCAGTCTGCATGACATTGACATAATGAGTGAGTGAACCTCATTGTACGGAAATTTTAGATGGGTGTCTCACGTTTTCCAGTAGGAGTAGGTTGTAGACAGTGCTGCTTACGGCGGCGTTTAGTAGGTACTAAAGGCCCTAAAAGCGCGGCAAGCTTTGAATCAATTCAAATGTTATTTTTCAACTAGCTACAAAGTTATTCTGACATAAGATGATAATTTGAACAAAACTTTTTGGGTATTTCATGAAAAATACAGTTACAGATCACACATATACAGGGTGGAACAAACGAATGGGCCCTGGAGGGAAAGTACCTTAAAATCTCAAGATATCCGTCCGTCCGTCTGTCTGTCACCAGGCCGTATCTCATGAACCGTGGTAGCTAGACAGTTGATATTTTCACAGATGACGTATTTCTGTTCCCGCTATAACAACAAATACTAAAAACAAAATAAATTTAATATAAAGGGGGCTCCCATACAATTAACGTGTTTTTTTGCGGTTTTTTTAACCGACTTCCCAAAGGAGGAGGTTTACAATTCGTCCGGATGTTTGTTTTTTTTTTAATTTATTTTTTTATGTATGTGCCTCGATAGCGCCTAAACGGATGGACCGATTTGGAAAATTAGACCGATTAGACCTATAGTGATTTTTGTGTTTTTCATAATAACTCGTGCAAATGCACATGGTAAGCATAATATTGTGATGCGGAACTGCTGATGAAGACCACATATGGCCACCAGATCTGCTCAATACTAGGTACAAATACAATGCGTGGCTGACGGGCAGGCAACGCATAGCCTAAACCGATGGACCTAGAGCCATGAAACTTTGTACAGGGGTTCCTTAGTAGCGTGGGGTAGCACTGATATGGGATTTGACAAAATTAATTCCCCTGGGGGGGGGGGGGATAAGGGGTTACAGTTTGTATTAAACTCAATCTAATCAAATAGGGTTTGTGGAAGTCAGTTTTTTCTAAAGTTTACTTTTTGTTCCAATTATATAGATAATGGTACGGAACCCTTCGTGCGCGAGTCTGACTCGCACTTGACCGGTTTTATTTTGCTCATTTTTGCTCGATGTTGATAATGGTAGCAGGTAGACGCTTAAAATGTTCACAATATATTGAGTACCTATATTATTAACTGAAAAAAATAAATAATGAAATTAAAATTAAATTAATATTTAGGGGGGGCTCCCATACATTAAATTAATATTTATTAAATTAAATTAATATTTAGGGGGGGCTGCAATGTGCTTACAGTTAGGCAACTTTTTATTTACTCTACTGTGCTAAAACAACATTCACTTAAATGACGTTTAACCCCAACTTAATGTCTAGTCGCCGCCGAAATGATAGGGTCTGTTCTCACTCCCGAGTTTTCCGGACCTCTTTTGCCCATCGATTCTTTCTTTTTCTTGGACCGTTATTGTACAATAGACTTAGTAGGAAAACAGTTATATACCCCCTTACCACCCATCACATAAAATTACCTATATTTGATGCTCTCCAAACATTAAATTATGAGCAAACTGAGGACCTACTCGGGATTGTCAGCTAGTCTCAGCTTTTTCTCGTGATACAATGGTTATACATAAGTTATAGCCTGTCCTTTATATTCAAATTCACTTGCATTAATATATGTACTATAATAAATCTCGAATAGTAATTTTGGTTTACTTCACTGCCTTTTTTTGTCAATCATATCTAAAATCAATTCATATATTATTATGTAATTTCATATTTAAAAAGAGTATAACAGTGCAAATCTACACACCCTCTCACACACACTCACTCATACTCACGATATTCAAAGAGAGGTTCTTCCTTACACTCACCAATTCCGTTTTTCTTTGTAATGTATCAATTTAAATTTTCGCTTTTTTAGGGTTCCGTACCCGAAGGGTGCCAAACGGGACCCTATTACTGAGACTTCGCTGTCCGTCTGTCCGTCCGTCCGTCCGTCCGTCTGTCACCAGGCTGTATCTCATGAACCGTGGTAGCTAGACAGTTGAAATTTTCACAGATGATGTATTTCTGTTGCCGCTATAACAACAAATACTAAAAATCAAAAGAAATTTAATATTAAGGGGGGCTCCCATACAACAAACGTGTTTTTTTTGCTCATTTTTGCTCGATATTGATAATGGTAGCAGGTAGACGCTTAAAATGTTCACAATATATTGAGTATATTATTTACTTAAAAAATAAATAATTAAATTAAAATTAAATTAATATTTAGGGGGGGCTCCCCTAAATATTTATTTAATTTTAATTTAATTATTTTTTGCGGTTTTTTATAGATAATGGCACGGAACCCTTCGTGCGCGAGTCCGACTCGCACTTGGCCGGTTATTTTCATATATTTTTTTTTCTAAGACGTAACGCGTTCTAAATTTACTAAATTAAATTTGGCTTTCTAATTGAGATTAAATTAATGCATTACTGGTTCTCAATCTATGTTATCACCAGCACGTATCATGTAACTAGGAAGAGCGCAGCGCTGAATATGAAATACAGGTTAATCCTAGCTCAGGTTCAGATGATTTCTGTTTTGTCTGACACAAATGCTCTGTAATAATTAAGTCTGGTATATAATTGTGAACCTTTAATTATGCAAATAAATAAATTATAAAAAAAATATTATAAATACAAAAGATTATTTTTTTGCGGTTTTTTATAGATAATGGTACGGAACCCTTCGTGCGCAAGTCCGACTCGCACTTGGCCGGTTATTATTATTTCTTTTCGTCGCGAATAAATATTTGATTTAATAATACACGTGTTTTACAAAATATATGGACTGTTTTCAAATTATACGTGAAACACTGGAAAAAGTCCATCGTGGTTTTTCACCCGACCCAAAAGTTACCTAAAGCTTTATTTGTTCGGCAAATTGGATGTAGCACTACTGAATAAACCCGAACAACATCCTAAAGTTTCGTTTCGTTATTTCAGGAAATACTCGAAAAATCGTAATAAATTTCTGGTATACGTAATTTGACTATACCTATATTCTAGAGTTTTCATGATGGAAAATTTGTTTGGATAAAAAATTCTCGATATCCAAAGTCAACCCTTTTTTCCAATATTTTTTCTTATTATACCGCAGTAGTAGTAAAATGATCTTTCTAATAATTGTAATATGTGGGGAATTGTTGTTACTAGCGATTTGAAGATTGAAATGTAATTCCCTGAAATAGCTTACTTTTTATGTTTTTTTTTCCGTTTAGGCGCTTACGTTGATTCAGATTAGGTGCGAGCGCACAATTGCCATCCCACTTAATAATAATAATAAATAATAATAATAAAGTTTATTGACAGATAACATGGTTTACATAGATTCTACTTACTTACTAAAATAAGGAGATACTTAATTAGGAACATTTTTCGTAAAATAGCCCTCCCATTTTATATTGTGTCATTTAAAACTGTGCATTTTTTTCTATCTCATGGGAAAGCTGAAAAAATTACGTTTATGTGAAGAATTTCGTCGACCACTTTAGGTAATTTTTCCATAGTAAATGACCCAAACACATGAATTTTTGCAGTCACCAATGAAACCTATTGTAGTTAAAGGATAATTTAAAGTCCTTTAAAATGCTGCATTTTTTTCGTATCTCATTGGAATGTTGAAAAAATTACGTTTATGTGAAGAATTTCGAAAGCTTAACTAGTGTATTCTGATACGTTTGTATGAAACGGTTGGGCCATTATATCCCACAAGATACCCATTACCCAAAATAAGTAGATGTCTCAGGCTGTACATATAATAAAATAAGCCATAATTCATATCTGTAAGCCGTGGGTAATTTTTCCATAGAAATGTTCCCAATGTTCTTTGATAGTTTTAAACCTTATACCAAACCAAGTAAAAATAATACCCAGGTCTTGGATGTTTACATGTTTGTGATGTCGCTGTTTCTCGTTCCCACGAAACAGGTATCCTAGTGTGCGGCCAGAAGCAATGTATGTGCCTGCATGTAAATGTAATGTTATGCTAAGTGCTCGCATACGCACTCAAGACTTATTTCGAAATTGCTATCCTACGTTACCTAGAACAGTAAACACTTTGAATTAATTGTTTCTATTGTATACGTTTATTTACTAAGATGGCAAAGGGAGTATAAGAAAACATACATAAAATAAGCGCAATAGTGCACTTGCATTTATTTTGCAATCAACGCGATTGTTTTTCAATAAAGCGTAATAAATAAACAAAAAACAAGTGTCATTTATTTGTTCTACGTCTATATAACTAAACATGACGCAAACTAAAGAAACCTATATAATGTGTAATTGTTGCATTTGACTCTTTACTTTTTGCTCGTCCGCCCGGTTGATCATAAAATCTACAAAAATGAAATTCTTGTATTTCTTCGTCGCTATTTTTGCAATGGTAAGTTTTTTTGCGCTACTTAGCAATTCATTACAAGGTACATTTAAAATTTTAATAAATTTTAATATACAGTTATTTAACTAAAATAATACTTCAATATTTTATTTTATGAATGAACAAAGTCTTTATCTCCTTGTCTTTATTTAATAAATTAAAGTGTATCACAATGGGAATTGCGGGGTTTCTGTAATACAGATTTTTGTAAATCTGGTACAAGGCCCCATTGATTATTTTGTAATTGAAACTTTTTTTAGGGTACCGTACCCGAAGGGTGCCAAACGGGACCCTATTACTGAGACTTCGCTGTCCGTCTGTCCGTCCGTCCGTCCGTCCGTCCTGTCTGTCACCGGGTCCGTCTGCACGAACCGTAATAGCTAGAAAGCTGAAATTTTCACAGAATGTGTATATCTGTTGCCGCACCAACCAGAAATACTGAAATACGAGAGATATTGCAAATTAAAGGGGGCCCCGATACAAGAGACGTGTTTAGATACACTTACGCATTTCAAAATCTCTCAAGATCTTGACTGAAACTGTTTATTTATTGTCATAGCAACCATGTCATAGACACATATACTACACATTTAAATATGATAGCATATTTCGCGTCAACCCACATGGTTGTGGTAGCTCAGCCGGTATGATGTAGACTCTCAATCCGGAGGTCGTCGGTCGGTTCAAATCTCGTGAAGGCATAAACTTTTTAAATTTTCTTTTTGTTTATTTTTTTATTGTTTTGAGTGCTTTTGATTTGTTGTACGATGGTACGGTACCCTTCGTGTGCGATACCGACCCGCACTTAACCGATTTTTTATTAAATGATTTTGTATTGTATTTAAATGAACAGCCGGTATAAATAATGGTAGAGATTGCTTCTCAGCCGCGAGAAACAAAAGACATGTACTATTTCGTTCATGTTTCGAAGTTTGGATAAAACAAATCACAATCAAACAGTTGTGCTTCATAATCTTAACTAGCGTAATATGTTTCAGGTTGTCTCTGCGTATGGCTCGCCAGCGCCACAAAACGGTAAGTACTCGTATGAACGACAGAACTTCCATATTTTGTTTTGAAAGACGGCGGGCGTATTTCCAGCGTATAACGGCTTTTTGCTATGGATAAGACCAGAGATTGCGTGCAGAGTCCTGATCCAATGCAGGCTCCTGTTCAAATAAGTTTTTATGTAGCCAATAAGGTGTCCCACTGATGGGAAAAGGCCTCCCCCTTTCGGCGACACTTCCCTGATTTGTGCCACCTTCAGCCATCCCGGTAGAAACTTGTCGAGGTCGTCCCGCTATCTCTCTTTAGGACCGTCCTTTAACTACCTACTCAAATAAGTGCCGCTGTAATATCATAAACGAGAGACAATGACAGAAATACTTTTATGTGTATACAGTGACTTTTAATCGGTGATCAGGAGTAGCAAAATATGAATATCTAGCTAAAATAAACTTAATAGGCGAGGTCTCACGCAATTTAACTCACTGTTTAATTAATAAAAAGTAAAAACATAATTAAAACTAATAACCACTTAGATACAATATCAGTCACCCTACATACGACTTCTACGTCACTCATAAATTTTTATTGTGCCGTTAAATCTAAAAGAGCTTGTAAGCTCACAGATACAGATTAGTGTAGATGTAGAGTGACAAGGAATTTAGGACAAACTTGATTTCAAAATAAAATTTATTATTTATTTATTTATCTCTTTATATAAAAGAGTAAGTCCTGACTTTTAAAAAAACCGGCGAAACGGCTGCAGCTAGAAAAATTCTATTGATGGGAATATCTTCTTATTGTTACAAACCGCTCGCGAAGAACGAATTTTGCTTTCGAAACCTAAATGGGTCAAAAAGACCCCTAAGTTGTATGGACAGTCAGTAAGGACTGACTGATCAAAAAATCGGAGCAACGGCTGCAGCTAGAAAGATTCTATCGATGGGAATATCTTCTTATTATTACAAAACCGCTCGAACGGCTTTTACTTAATTCGGACCCTAAGTGGGTCAAAAAGACCTCTAAAGTTTGTTTGGAGAGTCACGGGGGAGTCATTTGATTATATGCTCTATTACTAGGCATGGGTGTCGAATTTTACTTTTGTTGTCATATAAATCTCAGAGCTCAGAAATTTATTTTTTCCTTTTGGCCACTTCAAGTTTGGTTGCCAGTGATGTCTTAATTAAATACTCTTTGGAGCGTTGAAATTATGTTTTGCAGTCTGCATGACATTGACATAATGAGTGAGTGAACCTCATTGTACGGAAATTGTAGATGGGTGTCTCACGTTTTCCAGTAGGTTGTACACAGTGCTGCTTACGGCGTTTAGTACGTACTAAAGGCCCTAAAAGCGCGGCAAGCTTATATTTTTCAACTAGCTACAAAGTTATTCTGATATTAGATGATAAATGAAAACGAAACAAAACTGCATTTTTTTTAAACTCGTTTGTATCACACGGGAATCGAACCAGCAGCAAAAACTTGCTATTTTTTGCAATCGATGCAGTCAATGGCAAAGATTTCTCCAAAGCCAAAACCTCTGGATCGAATAAAAAGACTACTGGACCAGACCTATGACGACGTCTAGAAGTACATTAAGAAAGCATTTTACAAACTACAGCTTACAAACCCGTAGGCGAACGGGATCCAAAGTTTGATACATACATATCATAACATAGCGTCACGCCTCTTCCCATACGGGGTGGCAGAGGCACAACTGTGTCCACTTTCAGCCAGTGTTTCAATACTCTATTTTGCGTGACAGGTGCTAGCCAATCGCTGAAGCTATGGAGTAATGATTAATGAAGGTTTCCTCACGATGTTTTCCATCAACGTTAACGAGTGTCCGTATAACGCACTTAAGATAAATGACTTATCTTATTGGTTGGTACATGGTCAGCACCGGGATTCGAACCTGCACCTCCTGCGTGAGAGGCAAGCATGAAACCCACTAGACCACGGAGCTCTCTACTATACAAGGCAATATGGTCCAAAATTTGAAACCTTTACTTTTTTTTACTTTATTGCACAAAAACAGAATACAGACACTTAATAATGAAAAAAACATGTACAAAGGCGACCTTATCTCTAATAAGAGATCTCTTCCAGCAAACCTAGGATGGACAGGATTAATTAACAAATAATAGACCTACATATGTGCACAACGATAAATATTAAATTAATAGACTACTTACTAATAAGTACATACATACACAAAAACCATACATAATAATTTAAAAAATACATAAATACATATAAACTTAAATATATTAAGGTAGAGAGTTCTTTGAAACCCTGCCATCTGCACCGAGACAGCGTTCAGCGTTGTATAGTCTGCTGATACGGTGTTGTAATAATACCCCAATCGAGGAGGCATTTGACTACCGACTAATTTCCCGGCGTTTGAAATTTGGCATGTGAGTAAGTTAGGTAATAAATATTATAGATGTAAAATAATCCAGGTATTTTTTTTTCGAGAAATCATGTTTTTTCACCTAAATAGGGAAATCGTGTATAACTCTCTGTGAATATGGCCTCGGCCTGAAATACTTTCTGTATACTTACGTTTGTATCATTTAACATAGGTATATAAAAAAATCCAGCTTTTTTTCCATTTTGAATATACCTAAAATTACCTTTTTAATATTTTTCACTCTAGCTTCTACAGATAATGAGCTCTTTAATTTATTTACTTTTAATATGTTTTTATATCCTAAAATACATAATTTCATTTTGTAATCCAGGCGATTTTCCTTTTTAAACATCGTGAATTTGTTTTTTCTGAAATACTGAGTGTGAACTAAAGCTCTTCCGAATTTTATTCCTTTTTTAGTTATGATTTGCTGTATTACAATAGATTTTCCAATAATCCAGGGGAAAATCGGCTTTATACCAAAGAATTTCCAATCCAATCAAGGCCAGCTATAAGGCCCCGTTCAGACAACGACGGGAGCCACGCGGTTTGAGAATCGTGCTGGCACCACGCGGGTCTATTTTCTTAGGAATGTATGTAATCGTACAAACACAACCGCGCGGTTAGTTCACCCATTGTTTTTTGGCAGTTGTCTGGCGGAAGCCACGCAGTTGTGTCTGAACGATAAATTCCTAAGGAAATAGACCCGCACGGTGCCCGCACAATTTTCAAACCGCGCGGCTCCCGCCGCCGCTAGTCTGAACAAGTGCTAAAGTCCATTCACACAAACAACACACTGAAGTACAGTACGGGGCGTTTGATTTGGGATGTCGGGTCTCATCTCACTCTCTCTCTCTCTCCCTCGCCAATTCAAACGCCGAGTATCAATACTCGTCGCACTTCGGTAGCTCTAGCAGGAATATTTGACAGCGCGAAAAAGTGTTCGAGCTTACATGAAATGAACCTAATGGCATTGTACATAAGAGTCACTGACATTTAAATTAGAAAACTTCCTCGAAGCGTAAGTTTTCCTGCTTCCTACACGGGTCTCATCCCCGAGACGTGCCAAATCAAACGCCGGGTACTGCACGTCACACGTCGAAGCACACCCACACACACACACACACACAGGGCCGTATTCCTAATACTCTTGCTCAACGGGTTCTACACTCCGTAGACAGTTATTTTACCTTCAGGTACACCTTTGCCTCTCTTTCTAGCTGTACGGAATCCTGACAGCTAGAAAGAGAGGCACAGATATATGTGGAGGTAAAATAACTGTGAACGGAGTGTACCTGAAAAGCGGATGTAATTTTGTATAACATGCCATTATACTGCTTATTACCAAGAGCTTATAGCCTAGAATTGTAGAAACATATTATACTAACATAATATATTATTTTAGAATGAATTAACACAGTCAGTGCAACCTTAGATGAATGCAATAAATTAAGCACAATAAAGTAATACGCCTTTTTCCATACATACTTATAATACAATAACACAATATACGTATGTATAGAAAAAGGCGTACTGCTTTGCATAATTTTACCCGGATTCCGTCAAAAACTTGTATGCAACTGTTTATAGTTATAAACCAATTATGTATGCTGTTTATAGTATTATCAATATCATTATTACATAATAACAAAGAACTCCGTGGTGTAGTGTGAAAGTTTCATGCTTGCCCCTCACGCAGAAGATGCAGGTTCGAATCCCGGTGCTGACCATAATGAGATAAGTCATTTATCTTAAGTAAGTTATACCTACGGACTTTCTAATGGTGATGGAAAACATCGTGAGGAAACCTTCATTGCTTCATAGCTGCGGTGATAGGCTAGCCCCCTGTTAGGAAAAATGGAGTATTGAATCACTGGCTGAAAGTGGGTACAGTTGTGCCTGTGCCACTCCGTATGGGAAAAAGTGTGACGCTTTGTTTAATATACCTATATAATTTTACGTTTTGTTTAGACCATGCAAGTCATTTGTTGCGTCAATTTAATTGTATGCAAAACATAACAGCGTCACGCCATTTCCCATACGGGATGGCAGAGGCACAACTGTGCCCACTTTCAGCCAATGATTCATTATTCCACTCTAGTTGTATGCAACAAGCAAGAAAATGGCAGCGTGTAATTAATTTCTTTATAAATACTTAGCAATAATCGCCAAATCGTGATTGATCATGCCCTAACTTAAACAATAAATTTACCCTCTCGCTCGCACATCTATTGTTCATATTGTTAGTTTGGCCCGCCCGCCCCGCGTAACCAAAACCATCATAGTTAGGTATTTAGTTAACCTAGGCATCGTGATGTGATGACGCAACGCGGGTGAGGCAGCGGCGGTGGCGGCGGCGTTGTGGCGGCGCGGGGAGACAAGGGGACGGGGAGAGGGTGGCACAGCGTAAAGATGAGAATAATGGTTGTTTTTTTTATTGGTTAACGGTTAGTTGATAAATAAAAATATCGATAATTATTTTGGTTGAAAATATTAGTTAACATCTTCAACCAAAAAAAGTTGATATGTATAAGATATCGTCCGGCGGCAACATGATGAATGGTTGAATATTCTGTAAAATTATTAATTATAATCTGAATAATAATATTTTGTAAAACAACTTCACAATCACTTGTCAACTTGTCAATCAAATTCGAAAACAACAAAAACGTGCGTGGCGCGACTTTCTTAGGCAATTATCAAAACCCAATAAAACGAATAAAACAAACAATCAACCATTCGCCTGCCTGACCGATCAATAAAAATATCACTTTCGTAAGGAAAATCGCCCCAACAGTAAATGTGTTTTATCTTAAGAGAAATAGAGCATACATTGAACTATCATTTATTCACCGTTCGATCGAATATTATTATCAAATGGTTATTTGATACCAAATATCCCCAACAGTAAAAAATGTGTGTTATCGTAAGAGAGATAGCGCCTACAATTGAATGCACGCGTAACGAACGAAATCGAACACCTGTGCCTGTGACGTTGCCGCTCCGACGAAAGAAGCAGCGCGCGCGGCACGCGCGGGAAGTCGGGAATGCGCGACGTTGCCATTTGCCAATGCCAACTTGATAATTATCGATATCGAGCGGAACGAGTTGATATAAGAAATATTAGTTGATATTTTTATTCGATTGTGTTAAGTTTGTTTATTGAATATCATAGTTAAATCGAATTATTTGTTAATTTTAATGATTCATAGTTATATTAATCATCTCTAGCACAGCGCCTCGGGGCCGTAGGTATTTCACTATCCAATGCTGACTATCTATGCTCCTAATTAGTGCTGATTGATTATGATTAGGTAGCTAATCTGATCCAAAAATATACTATCACCGACTTAAAACAACTCCTGGTATAGAAAAAAAAAGCTCACTATAGAGTAATTATTTGATTAATAAACGGTCAAGTGCGAGTAGGACTAGCGCACCAAGGTTTCCGATTACACTTGGAGATTGTTACTTCGTAACTGGCCCCCGATTCTAGCGCTTTCAAGATTATCTCCCCAGTCGAGATATCGGTTTTGATACTGCCTAAATCCGTCGAAAACGATCTCGATATAGATTTATTTCGATCGAAAACAGGTCGAGATATCTCAGTTGGTCGAAAGGCTAGTCGTAAGAATAGCTTTTTCTTGTTTTTGATAGAGATTTCGGTATCTCAAAATTGATATTTCAACCATGGAGATGATCTCGCTAGCGCCAGAATTGCCCCCTGATGTACTTAGGTTTCTACGTGAAAAAATAATAAAAATACCTTTCTATGATGTCATCCATGTAAACCAAAAACCATACATACGGGATGTTACAAAAAAGGGGTGTACAAGCCGAAATAGGGTTGTTAAGAACATCTTTCTGAACAACTTTCCCTATGGAACCGATTTTGACTCCACCACGCAGATCAGCTGAGCGCTAGGCCCGAAATGGACTACTGAGTTAATGAAAATAAAGTTGCTCTCAAACTTAAACTCCCAATTTCTCAAACCCTGTATCATGCATATAGTAGAACTTCTGTGTTAAAGACTTCCCAAAATAAAAGGCCCGTTTTGACAGTTCATGCCCATGAATTATGCAAATAAATAAATTATTATTAAAATTATTATTATTATTATTATGAAGTTTTAACCCCTAACGCGTAGGTAATAGAAGCGGTTTTCCTAGGTGCCACTTGTACGCTTTGCCTGAACGCAATAGTTGGCTTTTATTACCTATGCATTAGGGGTTACAATAGGGGGTAAAATATGTTCTCATAAGCCCCGCGGATTGGTAATGCGTAAAACTCCAAAGATCTGACAGTGTCATGAACAGTATGTCTATAGAAATAAGAGCTACGTTTTATCAAAATCCATCAAATGTATGGAACTGTCGGGGTCATTATTATTTTGCGGGACTGATACTCTGAAAGCAAACATTTTGCTTTTTCGTGTACACTAAAATAAAACATATTCCCATTGATTGAAAACTCAGTTCAAAGAAGGCTTTTTGAGATAATTCAGTTTGAATACGGATAATACTGATTTGTACGGAGAAGTGAAAAACAAAGTTGCTACGATCAAATCGGTTTCATAATTAAGATTTCTCAGAATGATGTCCCTAACAAAGTAGTTACTTATTTAGCGTTGATTCATTTACACGTTCTATAAATAATTCATTAATTTATTTACACTGAATTATTTTAGAAAGCCTACCTTTTGCGACATTTAATCAAAATTTATTTCTTTTTTGTTATTAAATTCCCGATCGATGGACATCATTTTTTGTAGGTGTACCGCGAGAAATGCGACATTTCATGGAATTTCAACTTAAGTTATAGTTATAAATATGATTTCACGTAGAGCTCGTCTAAGCTGAAATGACGCGCCCCACTCCTTGGTTTTGTATTTACTTGTCATACAAAACCAAGGAGCGGGGCGCGTCATTTTAGCTTAGACGAGCTCTAAAAAGAACGCTAGAGGCGGTGGAGCGGCGCACGGCAATAGCGTCCTTATGTGCACACTGGTGTGATTCTCGTTAAAGAGATGTGGTTTTATGCAAGGCGATAGCGTCCTTACGTGCATGGTCACACTGTCGTAAATTGCATACCACCGCTTAGCACTTCCAGCGTTCTTGCGTGAAGTATATTCCAGAGGAACGAATAATAGCGAACAATAGACGTGCGAGTGAGAGGGGATGACTGAAATAATAATGTTGTTATATCTCTATCTAGTACATCATTCATGTTAGTTACCTACTGCAGCTAGTTTATCAGTAGAATTTGCTAAAATGATTGTTTGCACATGCACGTGATGTATACCTACGTCTAACATATGGAAATGAAACAAAATAAAAATAATGTGATTATGGTTTTAAATAATTGTTTTATTTAGAAATAGTTAGTGAGTTGAGATTAGTAGGCATTGGTAGTATCAGTGGGAATTCCATAGCCCTCATTCTGCCACATTTATCTGTTTGTTCATGTATTTATTTGGGAACTGAGTTTATCCGATAGAGAGGTAAAATTTACGAGTACTAAGTAAGCATAGATTTTTGTACGTATTTGCAGTATCCTATAGAAAGAGTTTGATGACGTTCATGAGAAATAATAAGACCAGGGCCGGGAGTTGCATACGGAATTGCGTGCGGGGCGCAAAAATACCTATTTTTACTTGTAAACGGGTGTGTGCCGAGAGACGCGCCGCCGCGCCGCGCGCGCCTTAAACAAAACAATTTTGCGCTCTCGCTATAGACACTGCCAAGCCATACCCGTACGCGACTCGCCACTAAAGTCAAGCGAGGTCATTTCCAACCATAACTCGTTGAACATAATAGTCACTTAAAATTGGATTCGAATACTTTTTCGATACGTAGTTATTTTTGGCTTCACATATGCAATTCAGGCTTTCACCGCCTATGCTCCACTCTAACGTGGGCAAAGTCCACCTAATAAATAGTTTAATTAACGGTTCGGAGTACTATAGTTAAAGCTTACACGTATGAGAATATTTCTCAAGGTAGCCGGTGAATAAGCAAAATAGGATAAATACATGGTAGGTAGGTATTTAATTATTAATTTAAATTCGCGCTCGGGACCCGCTTTGCAGCAGGGTTCTGCTTAAAATAGGTAGATGGTTTGTCTGTATGATAGAGACGAATGGATCAGACGAAAACTCATGTGATGATCATTTTATTTGACTAATTAGTTTTCTAATGGTAAGAAAAATAATGGTCGCAAAGGTAGTGGGTAAAAAATGTTTAATTAATGACCTTTGATTGGTAAAATCAGAATGCTGAAAAAAAACCCAAAACATCGGTAATACCTAGGTACCTAACCAATTAATTGTTCGGACTCTCTTGACCGTTTTTTTAAATCGATATGTAGTGTGTATTAATATAAATTAAGAAAAGTATACTTTATTTAATTTAATTATTTGTAGTCGTAAGTTAGGTTAAGTTTTACATATTGTATTGAAATTATATCTAATCATTTAACCGCACTTGCAGAAGCATACCGCTCGAACGACCGAACAATGGCGAACTATTGTTATGTAAGATGTGTAGGCGAACCAGTTAATAAATGAAAACCGTTAATAAAAGTACTTATTGACTTTTGCATATTGTATAAATACGTGGCAGCGCGACGTGCAAGGCGGCAGCGGCGACGGGCCGGGCGCTTTGGCAAACCAGTTCTAGTAGGTATCTGTCTCAGTCATGTGTGCGTGTGGCAGGGGCGGGGCGTGACATGTGCTTACGCGGAACGGATTGGCTATGAGTGTGTTTCAGCATTAATCTTCGAATATATCCCAAAAAGTAAATAAAAGTTGGAAAAGTGACTGGATTATTGGAAAATCTATTGTAATACAGCGAGTCATAACTAAAAAAGGAATAAAATTTGAAAGAGCTTTAGTTCACACTCAGTATTTCAGGAAAAACTTATTCACGATGTTTAAAAAGGAAAATCGCCTGGATTACAAAACGAAATTATGTATTTTAGGATATCAAAACATATTAAAAGTAAATAAATTAAAGAGCTCATTATCTGTAGAAGCTAGAGTGAAAAATATTAAAAAGGTAATTTTAGGTATATTCAAAATGGAAAAAAAGCTGGATTTTTTTATATACCTATGTTAAATGATACAAATGTAAGTAAACAGAAATTATTTTAGGCCGAGGCCATATTCACAGAGAGTTATACAGGATTTCCCTATTTAGGTGAAAATACCTAACTTCTCGTAAAAAAAATACCTGGATTATTTTACATCTATAAATATTTATTACCTACCTTCATCACATACCAAATTTCAAACGCCGGGAAATTATTCGAATTTCTCCATACAACGAAACCCAGACAGAGTGGACTATAAATACCAATTAACGACCCTTTTTCTCGAGGACGCATCGATTCAAATACTCATCAAAGTTCCGCAAGTCAACCTAAACCTTGACACTTACCTTTTATGTTCTCTAAGGGTGTACGTATTGATTGTATTATTTATTTTCATAGGCTGTGAAATGGCAAATAAACAAATGAATAAATGATTGAATGAATGAACGTACTGTACACTTGCAAAATAATCGCAACAGTAAAAATGCGACCAAAAAGTGTAACCACGCTGACGAAGTTGCGGGCTTAATGCTAGTTTATTTATAAATCTTAAATCTATCATTACAGGCTGAGCCTAATGCGACAGACAAGCTTAACAAATACAAACAACCAAAATCCTAATCACAAAAATATTAATTCCTAATTATCATGTAAAAAGTTAAGTTTGTTTTCATGTAAAAAATTATGACCTCAACGTGACCGCCATCAATTACTGAGTTAGAAAAATTGGTACCTGATCAGTGATCAATCACCAATTAAAAGTCACCGTGTATACTGTATACTCTTATACAAGGTGTAAATGAATTAACGCAAAATGAGAAACTAATTTATTAGGGATATCATTCTGAGTTGCTCTGATCAAATCTGTTTCATAACGAAAGTTGCTCAGAATGATGTCCCTAACAAAGTAGTTTCTTGCTACTATACTTTTATTTTTAATGCGTGGAGTAAAGTTACAACTGTTTTAGTCTGTGTTTATTAATAAGACGGTTAGTGCCCGTAACTTGGTCGGTTATGCAGCCGGGACTCGCGCATTTGAGCGCTTTCAACTCTATGATCAGTTGAAAAAACTTGAAATAAGTACCACATGCAAAACGGTGCAAAGCTTTTAAAGGGCCTAATCATGTTTGTTAGTTAGTTGTGATCACATTTTCTCGCCATTCAATGAACCTATGTCTTTTTATCTTGCAGATCAACAAAACACCGCTACGGAGATAAATTATGGTAATTATTAAAACTTCAATACTCATTTTGAGTGACGGGGGGAAACCCATCGCCCCGCCTCTTAGCCTGGCCAAATTAAGGAATTCAGGCCGAATAATTCGTGTGCTTTTAAAAATTGCTAGAGATGCTTTAAGGTTTGCAGATGAACATAATAAAAGTCCCCGAGTGTGGGAGGTGATCCAGCGGTGGGGAAGGGGAGCAAAGATATTTTGATCCTAGTAAAAATGTATACAGAGTGACAATTAATTAGCTGACCATATTTTGGGGAATGATAATACCCACCATTAGGAACTTTCCCAAAGAAACATATAGTCGCAAATGAAAAAAAAATTTCGTCCCCCAGTACATTGTCCCGATCAGCTGATTTCAAGTTATTATGGGAGACCCAAAAATTTTTTTCGTTTGCGACCATATTATGGAAAGTTGTTCATTATGATGGGTACTATCATTCCCCAAAATATGGTCAGCTAATTATATTTCACCTGTATAACATAATTTATAGACATTTTATTTATAATTATTAGTATACAACTGACTAAAGCTATTTTTAATAGTTTTGAGATTTGTGTTTTAGAGATTAATACTTTCTGGTAAAAACTAGATTGTATTACTTAATCCTACAATTGGTAGAGTTATTATTTGAGGTATGTAGATTGATCATCTAGATACCTCAAATAATAACTCTACCAATTTTCAAAACAACACGAATAATTCGGTCTGATCGTCGATTTTTCAGCTTGTTTTTCTATACTACCTACTTAAACAATACGTGAATTTACTAATCTTCTTTTTATCATTACAGCCAATGCATATCAACTGGGCTATAATAATGGCCTCTATCAAAGCTCATATATCAACCAACAAAATAACAACGGGTAGTTATAAAACGAGCATCAAGAAAGTCTAACCTAACCTAATCGAAAAACTAACTGAGCCACTAATTAACTAACTCAGTCAGTAATTTAAACACTCAGTTAGTTTTTCAGTGGATCGTTTTATTATATTCCAATTGCAACTAAATAAAAATATACTTTCTTAATACTAATCCGAGGTTTTCTTCCCTAACATTTTTTCAAAAGGCATTTATAGTAAATCATATCCCCATCATCCTTGAACAGTATTGTATACTATGCAAACAATTTAGATTTATATCAGCTATAGGCAACGTAGCCATACTAAGCAACCAGTTTAGGGGGGGGGGGGGGGGGGGTTTATTCTCAATACCATTCTAGTCTATTCGTAATAAGAATGCAGTGAAATTAAAATTTAAATCTGGTAACACACACTCACAGGACAGGACACAATCGTCGCGTTCAAAAGTTTGCCTTCAACTGGTCAGTGTAGTAAGTACTAAATACCAGTCTTGGCTCATACAATAGTGGTCACGGCACAGATTAATAAAGAGTGTCACGGAGAGCGGGTCCAACATAGCCTGACCCATAATTAAACGAAAAGTAAAACTGTAATCGATATTCTCTCATAAGGACATGGGTCGAACAAACTTACAATGGAGAACAATAGAAGTCGGATCGAGAGCGAAAAACCGACTTCCATAAACCCTATTTGATTAGATTGAGATTAATACAAATTGTTACCCCTGTTCCCCCCTCCCCCTTGGGGAACTAATTTCGTCAAATTCCATATCAGTGCTATAAATGACGCCAAACAACCTGAACAAATCCTTGCATGCGCAGAAACCATCTGATATATATGATACTGCGCACCACGGTATGGGGTGCGGGACGCGGCGTGCGGAAGGAGCATCGCATCGAGCGCGCCTAGCCACGCTATTGGTAGATCAGTTTCCCGCTTTGAGTTCACGTCTCGTCGCTGCCCAATACACTTGCATGCAGTGAAATCACGGATAAAAATGCCTCGACGTCCGAACGTAGTTTTAAAAAGGCAAGCCAGAAAGATGGTATATGATGAGTTTTCTATCGCTGGAGATATTATTATGTTTTATAGGTGTACGTGGAAAAACGTAATTTTAGGGAATTTCAATCGTAGGTATCCCATAAAAAATCTTGTCTTTTTCCAATCATTATTCTTTGTTAATAGACACCAATAAAGACGACAAATGTCGCTAAATAATTTACAGTTTTATTTTGATAGTCATATCCACAGACCATTAAATCTGTATAGTTCGCAGCAAATGTACCTACTTCGCGTGTCTCAAACAGTTATTGTGCACCTGTTACCGCTCAGTCCCTCATGCAAATGGTACAGTATATTTTCTCATATTCTATCGATTGAACAAAGTAAGTATATAGTATTGTGCACTAAGATTCATGCAGTATACTGTAGGTACGATTTGTTTTGAGAATTTTAATTTAATTAATTACGATTATGAACAAGACAAAAAATATAAACCAGAACACTTTGTAGATATGGCGTGGAAAAAAAACCATGCAAAAGTGGCGAATTTCCAAAAATAAAAAACAGAAAACTTAAAAATCTGGAAATCCGTGATATTTTTACTTTGTATTTAGAGAGGTCATGGTGAGGCCTATCAGTGGCTAACGGTAACGGCTTGACCATTGTTTTCGAGACATCCTGTTTATAATATACTTGACTCTATGGTGTAGTGTGTCCTCTCTACCTGTGTAAGGTCCTTGGTTTGACATTTATAATGAACAAATGTCAAGCAAAGCTAAAACAATTTACACAGGTGGAAAGATCAACAAATGAACAAAATCAAATAAAATGTTGACAGAAGGCACTGCAACAAAAACAAGTCATACCTAAGGTTACGTTAAGATGGTTAACCTACGAGAAAACCCACAACAAGAATATTAATCGCTATTATTGACTTAGGGACTACTCTACCACATGACACGGTAGGAGTGACCTTGCGGGACCTGGATATAGCTATTATATAAAGTCCTAAGTAGCAAATAAAGGTTTAAGATTTAAGTCGGGATTCAAAGCCCTGAACAGGGACGGCCCAAAACCTTTTGGACCTGGAAGATGTTCTGGAACGTCGGTAGGGATGTATTATCCCGTCGAAAAACTATCTATGCGGATGTGGCCTGGTAAGATACAAGAGATGGAACACATACTAATTCTATACGGGAAATCTTGATTGTTTTAAGCGTCTACCTGCTACCATTATCAATATCGAGCAAAAATGAGCAAAAAATCACGTTTGTTGTATGGGACGCCTCCTTAATATTAAATTTCTTTTGTTTTTTGTATTTGTTGTTATAGCGGCAACAGAAATACATCATCTGTGAAAATTTCAACTGTCTAGTTACCACAGTTCATGAGATACAGCCTGATGACAGACAGACAGACAGACAGACGGACGGACAGCCAAGTCTCAGTAATAGGGTCCCGTTTGGCACCCTTCACATACAAATTATTGCACATACATCCTGACGAATTGTAAGCCAACTCATTTTGTGAAGTCAGTTAAAAATGGATTAACGATCACCATCACCACTATACAACGTGTAAATGAATTAACGCAAAATGAGAAACTACTTTGAGAGGGACATCATTCTGAGCAACTTTCACTATGAAACCGATATGAACAAAACAACTTTATTTTTCACTTCTCAGTACATTTTGGCCTGAGTGGGTCAGCTGATTTGTATGGAGAAGTGAAAAATAAAGTTGCTCGGATCAAATCGGTTTCAACATGAAAGTTGCTCAGAATGATGTCCTAACAAAGTAGTTTCTCATTTTGCGTTAATTCGTTTACACCTTGCAGATATCCCCATATAAACATGCAATGTTGTTGGCCCAACCGATGTGTATGATGCCTTTATGATTGGGTTTTAGTTTTCTCAGTCCGGAAAAGTTTTAAAAAGAAAATAAGAAAAACCTCAAAGCAACAGCCATAAAAAGACAGTAGGTAATATTGTATGGAAAAACCAGCTCAGTGCGAGTCGAACTTTCACAACAATATGGTTCCAAATCACCGATAATTTTAACCAAGTTTTATGGACACTTTTATGCATTATGTTATTATTATTATATTAGTCAGTAACTAAATGCCCAATATGTACCCACCGAGAAGCACGACTATTTACACTTATGCAATAATATTGAGCCATCCTTCACCACCCTGGCTCAGTGCGGGTTGGTAAAGTGGTATTGAGTTAGTAGCCGACTCGACTGTCAGAAGTTATCAAGCAGCCCTATTATGGCCTCTGACGAAGACTAACGACTACTACCACCGAGTAGCGACAGTAACCGGCACCTACTGCTTAACGTGGCTCTCGAAAGAAATTTAACTTAGAAAGTGGGCACGATTGTCTATTGTACTTCGTCACCGCGTATGGAAAAATACGTGAAGCTCTACTATCGCGACTCGGTGTGATAGTTTAATTAATTACGATTATGAACAAGACAAAAAATATAAACCAGAACACTTTGTAGATATGGCGTGAAAAAAAACCATGCAAAAGTGGCGAATTTCCAAAAATAAAAAACAGAAAACTTAAATATCTCGAAATCCGTGATATTTTTACTGAGGTCTTTGTATTTAGAGAGGTCATGGTGAGGCCTATCAGTGGCTAACGGTAACGGCTTGACCATTGTTTTCGAGACATCCTGTTTATAATATACTTGACTCTATGGTGTAGTGTGTCCTCTCTACCTGTGTAAGGTCCTTGGTTTGACATTTATAATGAACAAATGTCAAGCAAAGCCAAAACAATTTACACAGGTGGAAAGATCAACAAATGAACAAAATCAAATAAAATGTTGACAGAAGGCACTGCAACAAAAACAAGTCATACCTAAGGTTACGTTAAGATGGTTAACCTACGAGAAAACCCACAACAAGAATATAAATCGCTATTATTGACTTAGGGACTACTCTACCACATGACACGGTAGGAGTGACCTTGCGGGACCTGGATATAGCTATTATATAAAGTCCTAAGTAGCAAATAAAGGTTTAAGATTTAAGTCGGGATTCAAAGCCCTGAACAGGGACGGCCCAAAACCTTTTGGACCTGGAAGATGTTCTGGAACGTCGGTAGGGATGTATTATCCCGTCGAAAAACTATCTATGCGGATGTGGCCTGGTAAGATACAAGAGATGGAACACATACTGATTCTATACGGGAAATCTTGATTGTTTTGGGAGTATTTTGGACCTACAAAAAAGTCACTACTACTACCTGGACCAATTTAAGCAATTGTTAGGGTTCCGTACCTGAAGGGTGCCAAACGGGACCCTAATACTAAGCCTCCGCTGTCCGCCCGTCCGTCAGACGGCCCTCCAGCACGAACCGTAATAGCTAGAAAGTTGAAATTTTCACAGAATGTGTATATCCGTTGCCTCTCCACCAACAAATACTGAAATACACGAAATATTGAAAAAATAAAGATGTCTTCATACAAGAAACGTATTTTTTTGTACTTTTGGTACAATGATGGTGCGGAACCCTCCGTGTGAGAGTCCGACTCGCACTTTGCTGATTTTTAAGATTCCGTACCCGAAGGGTGCCAAAAGGGACCCTATTACTGAGACTTCGCTGTCTGTCCGTCCGTCCGTTCGTCCGTTCGTCCGTCTGTCTGTCACCAGGCTGTATCTCATGAACCGTGGTAGCTAGACAGTTGAAATTTTCACAGATGATGTATTTCTGTTGCCGCTATAACAACAAAACTAAAAATCAAAAGAAATTTAATATTAAGGGGGCTCCCATACAACAAACATGATTTTTTTGCTCATTTTTGCTCGATATTGATAATGGCAGCAGGTAGACGCTTAAAATGTTCACAATATATTGAGTATTTTTATTATTTACTGAAAAAATAAATAATTAAATTAAAATTAAATTAATATTTAGGAAGGGCTCCCATACAAAAGATTTTTTTTTTGCGGTTTTTTATAGATAATGGTACGGAACCCTTCGTGCGCGAGTCCGACTCGCACTTGGCCGGTTATTATTATTTCTTTTCGTCGAGAATAAATATTTGATTGAATAATACACGTGTTTTACAAAATATATGGACTGTTTTCAAATTATACGTGAAACACTGGAAAAAGTCCATCGTGGTTTTTCACCCGACCCAAAAGTTACCTAAAGCTTTATTTGTTCGGCAAATTGGATGTAGCACTACTGAATAAACCCAAACAACATCCTAAAGTTTCGTTTCGTTATTTCAGGAAATACTCGGAAAAACGTAATAAATTTCTGGTATACGTAATTTGACTATATATTCTAGAGTTTTCATGATGGAAAATTTGTTTGGATAAAAATTTCTCGATATCCAAAGTCAACCCTTTTTTTCAATATTTTTTCTTATTATACCGCAGTAGTAGTAAAATGATCTTTCTAATAATTGTAATATGTGGGGAATTGTTGTTACTACCGATTTGAAGATTGAAATGTAATTCCCTGAAATTGCTTACTTTTTATGTTTTTTTTTCGTTTAGGCGCTTACGTTGATTCAGGTTAGGTGCGAGCGCACAATTGCCATCCCACTTGTTCCTATTCCCGAGTTATATTTGTTGCAGTCAGAACTCTTACTCAGTCAAAAGTACTTTTCACTAAGAAAATCGGTTAAAACTGCTTTTGACTATTAGCCTCTGGTCAAAAGCACTTTTGACTAAATTTATTTCGCAGTTAGTTGGTTAAATCCGACACTTAACTAACACCCTAGAACGTTAATTAAAGATCGACATTTAACCAAGTTGCTCAAATTCCGTGAGTGAACGAAAAGTTTAACGAGTTGTCTAAACGTTCCTAGGCAACAAGACGCATTTCAACTTTGGTAATAAGCAAAAAAAAACGGTTTTGTGAAGCTACGTGGGGTCGCCTCGCTCCGCTCCGCTTCGCTCGGCTCCGGGTGGTTCATTAAATTGTGGCCTATCACAACCTATCTTTAGTATTGGCACAGAAAGTGACCTAAATCAACCAATTCGGTTTTGTAAACCAAGAGCGCCAGTCCAAACTACTTTTGACCACAAATTAGCAGTCAAAACTACTCATGACTCAAGTACAAGTCAAGAGTAGAAGTCCTTTTAACCAACCCGCTCAGTCAAAAGTACTTTTGTCTAGTTTTTACGGTCAAAACTAGTTTTGACTGATTAAGACTTCTGACTGCAGCATACCTATTCACTTTTTACTTCCGCAATCTTCGTTGACCTTGGTTTGTAATTTTTCTTACCTCGCCTTAATTCTGATTATTCTCAAGGTACCGATTGAAAGTGACTGGATTATTTATTCACATAGCAGATATTGTACTTGGTTTTTAAGTGTTAAATTAACTTATAAACTTAGTAGTACAATCTAAAACTTAAACTAATCTCTCAGAACGAGATGACTGGTCTAATTAGTCTCACTCACAGTCGGACTCTCACACGCAAGTTTCTGACCCTAAACCTGAATTTTGCGTACACGAATGAAACCTGTGGTAGTTGTTAGATATTATAACGTCATTTAAAACTGTGCAATTTTTTTTCTATCTCATGGGAAAGCTGAAAAAATTACGTTTAAGTGATGAATTTCGTCGAGCACTTTAGGTATTTTTTCCATAGTAAATGACCCAAACACATGAATTTTTGCAGTCACCAATGAAACCTATGGTAGTTATAGGACAATTTAACGTCCTTTAAAATGCTGAATATTTTTCGTATGTCATTGGAATGTTGAAAAAATTACGTTTATGTGAAGAATTTCGAAAGCTTTTAACTAGTATATTCTGATACGTTTGTATAAAACGGTTGGGCCATTATATCCCAAGATACCCATTACCCAAAATAATGCGTATAGTCCATAATAAGTAGATGTCTCAGGCTGTATAATAAAATAAGCCATAATTCATATCTGTAAGCCGTGGGTAATTTTTCCATAAAAATGTTCCCAATGTTCTTTGATAGTTTTAAACCTTAAACCAAACCAAGTAAAAAATAATCCCCAGGTCTTGGATGTTTACATGTTTGTGATGTCGCTCTTTCTCGTTCCCACGAAACAGGTATCCTAGTGTGCGGCCAGAAGCAATGTATGTGCCTGCATGTAAATGTAATGTTATGCTAAGTGCTCGCATACGCACTCAAGACTTATTTCGAAATTGTTATCCTACGTTACCTAGAACACTTTGAATTAATTGTTTCTATTGTATACGTTTATTTACTAAGATGGCAAAGGGAGTATAAGAAAACATACATAAAATAAACGCAATGGTGCACTTGCATTTATTTTGCAATCAATGCTATTGTTTTTCAATAAAGCGTAATAAATAAACAAAAAAACAAGTGTCATTTATTTGTTCTACGTCTATACCTAAATATGACGCAAACAAAAGAAACCTATAAAATGTGTAATTGTTGCATTTGACTCTTTACTTTTTGCTCGTCCGCCCGGTTGATCATCAAATCTACAAAAATGAAATTCTTGTATTTCTTCGTCGCTATTTTTGCAATGGTAAGTTTTTTTGCGCTACTTAGCAATTCATTACAAGGTACATTTAAAATTTTAATAAATTTTAATATACAGTTATTTAACTAAAATAATACTTCAATATTTTATTTTATGAATGAACAAAGTCTTTATCTCCTTGTCTTTATTTAATAAATTAAAGTGTATCACAATGGGAATTGCGGGGTTCCTGTAATACAGATTTTTGTAAATCTGGTACAAGGCCCCATTGATTATTTTGTAATTGAAACTTTTTGAAGTAAAACGTCTTGGGGCACGGGGGTAAAATTTATTTAACCTCTCAACTGTGGGTTATTCATATATTTGCTTTTCAATTGCTACTAGCCGGGTGCTATCACGAGTGGCTAAGAAATGTAACGGAAATTGGAATCGGTGACGTCAGGGTCGGCTGAAGACTTTTAAAACCGCAACTATTTTCAATACGGTTTTTAACTAATCAGATAAGATAATAATACATTCGTACAATAAAGAATGTTAATTAGTGAGAGAAAAACTTCATGAAACGTTAACAAATAAAAATTATTTTAAGCTTTCTTCCACGAGTTCTTGATTTCCGGTATGGCCAAGATGGCGCCGCCGCCGCCGCCGCCGCTGGCTGGGACAAACAAAAAACCTCTTTGTTGGAACCGGAACTTATGTTTGACAGCTGTGCGATGCGATCCATACAGTTTGTAAGAAAAGAGTTTCATCAATGTCACACGGGTCGATATGGATTTCTAAAACAAGCAAAGCAATGCATACATTTGAGCGAGACGGCTTAAAGACGTGACGTCAGATGGTATATAATCTGAGCGAGATGCAAATAGTAGTGACACTATTGAATGAGTTAAGTATATCACCACGAGCGCGACAAATTGTAGATAAGGAATGGTGGGAAATAAATGACATGACGTATTAAAAGTAAGTACAAGTATAAAATAATTTCAAATAATCGGACGTCTGAAACTTAAAAGTAACTTGAAGCAGAGATTGGATCTCAAAATTGGAAATTTAAATCTCTTTTAGTATAGGTAGGTATAGGTGTATAGTATAGGTACCACTTAATGATGTTAATTATATGTGAAGAAATAAATAATATCCACAATGTACAACGTCGTACGCGACCCACACAAATGCGCTCACTATCATACATGCCTACCTATGTTATACCTAGGTGACCTAGATTTAATAATGACTATGGTCGACGAACAAAGCTATGTATTTTACCGCAGATACTCAATGCAATCCCAAACGAGGTCATAGATTCCATATGTTTAGATAGCCATAAATGTAAAACTATACTAAAAAGGTACTATCTACAGCGAAAGGAAAAAATAGTCGGCCTACATGGCCTGTCATAAGTCCTAAGTATTAATAGTTAAGAGCGCTTATGGCTCACGTCACGGGATGTAGCTTGGCCGGCGTATGCTTTGTGTGTCTCGCTCTCTCACAAAGTATATCTCTGTGCGAGAGCGGGACACAAGCGGCGGGCGCTGGCCGAGTTGCATTACGGGAGTGATACCATATAACAATAGTATAAGTTTAAGTATGTATTAGTTGTTTGTGCTCACAAATCTGGGAGTAGAAACAACTATAACTTAATATAAATATAAGAAAATTTGTTAATATGTAAGGATCTGCCTCGATGGAGCAAATAGGAACACACAAATAACATTAAACTTACAACTAAAGATACCAAAAGTACTGCATAAATCAAGTATGTATGTATCTGCTGTGCTTCATTGAGACAGGTCAACAAAACATGTGGCAGATGGTTCATTACCCTGGAACGAGCGACAGAGATCACGCATAAACCAAATAGGTTTCTGTGATTGCTCCGTAAACTTAGTTTTTAAAAAAAAAAAAAACATTTTGTAACATGGATAATAAAGAAAAAAAAAAAAAAAGCTACTGAAGTTTTACTTCTAACACGTGTACGGTGCTACACGCGTTTTTTTTATTTTAGGGTACCGTACCCGAAGGGTGCCAAACGGGACCCTATTACTGAGACTTCGCTGTCCGTCTGTCCGTCCGTCCGTCCGTCCGTCCGTTCTGTCTGTCACCGGGTCCGTCTGCACGAACCGTAATAGCAACCTTTTAAATTTATTGTTGTACACATGGGTCTACCCCCGCTCAGCTATCAACCTCTCTCAATGAAACTTGGTTTGCTGGAAGAGATCTCTTTTTAGAGATAAGCTCGCCATTGTACACTTTTATTACCTACCATGGTTTGTTAACTATTTTTTTTGTGTGCAATAAAGAAATTATGAAATTATGAAAATAATAGCTAGAAAGCTGAAATTTTCACAGAATGTGTATATCTGTTGCCGCACCAACCACAAATACTGAAATACGAGAGATATTGCAAATTAAAGGGGGCCCCGATACAAGAGACGTGTTTAGATACACTTACGCATTTCAAAATGGAGATCTTGACTGAAACTGTTTATTTATTGTCATAGCAACCATGTCATAGACACATATACTACACATTTAAATATGATAGCATATTTCGCGTCAACCCACATGGTTGTGGTAGCTCAGCCGGTATGATGTAGACTCTCAATCCGGAGGTCGTCGGTCGGTTCAAATCTCGTAAAGGCATAAACTTTTTAAATTTTCTTTTTGTTTATTTTTTTATTGTTTTGAGTACTTTTGATTTGTTGTACGATGGTACGGTACCCTTCGTGTGCGATACCGACCCGCACTTAACCGATTTTTTATTAAATGATTTTGTATTGTATTTAAATGAACAGCCGGTATAAATAATGGTAGAGATTGCTTCTCAACCGCGAGAAACAAAAGACATGTACTATTTCGTTCATGTTTCGAAGTTTGGATAAAACAAATCACAATCAAACAGTTGTGCTTCATAATCTTAACTAGCGTAATATGTTTCAGGTTGTCTCTGCGTATGGCTCGCCAGCGCCACAAAACGGTAAGTACTCGTATGAACGACAGAACTTCCATATTTTGTTTTGAAAGACGGCGGGCGTATTTCCAGCGTATAACGGCTTTTTGCTATGGATAAGACCAGAGATTGCGTGCGTCCTGGTCCAATGCAGGTTCCTGTTCAAATAAGTTTTTATGTAGCCAATAAGGTGTCCCACTGATGGGAAAAGGCCTCCCCCTTTCGGCGACACTTCCCTGATTTGTGCCACCTTCAGCCATCCCGGTAGAAACTTGTCGAGGTCGTCCCGCTATCTCTCTTTAGGACCGTCCTTTAACTACCTACTCAAATAAGTGCCGCTGTAATATCATAAACGAGAGACAATGACAGAAATACTTTTATGTGTATACAGTGACTTTTAATCGGTGATCAGGAGTAGCAAAATATGAATATCTAGCTAAAATAAACTTAATAGGCGAGGTCTCACGCAATTTAACTCACTGTTTAATTAATAAAAAGTAAAAACATAATTAAAACTAATAACCACTTAGATACAATATCAGTCACCCTACATACGACTTCTACGTCACTCATAAATTTTTATTGTGCCGTTAAATCTAAAAGAGCTTGTAAGCTCACAGATACAGATTAGTGTAGATGTAGAGTGACAAGGAATTTAGGACAAACTTGATTTCAAAATAAAATTTATTATTTATTTATTTTATTTATTTATCTCTTTATATAAAAGAGTAAGTCCTGACTTTTAAAAAAACCGGCGAAACGGCTGCAGCTAGAAAAATTCTATTGATGGGAATATCTTCTTATTGTTACAAACCGCTCGCGAAGAACGAATTTTGATTAATTCGAAACCTAAATGGGTCAAAAAGACCCCTAAGTTTGTATGGACAGTCAGTAAGGACTGACTGATCAAAAAATCGGAGCAACGGCTGCAGCTAGAAAGATTCTATCGATGGGAATATCTTCTTATTATTACAAAACCGCTCGAACGGCTTTTACTTAATTCGGACCCTAAGTGGGTCAAAAAGACCTCTAAAGTTTGTTTGGAGAGTCACGGGGGAGTCATTTGATTATATGCTCTATTACTAGGCATGAGTGTCGAATTTTACTTTTGTTGTCATATAAATCTCAGAGCTCAGAAATTTATTTTTTCCTTTTGGCCACTTCAAGTTTGGTTGCCAGTAATGTCTTAATTAAATACTCTTTGGAGCGTTGAAATTATGTTTTGCAGTCTGCATGACATTGACATAATGAGTGAGTGAACCTCATTGTACGGAAATTGTAGATGGGTGTCTCACGTTTTCCAGTAGGTTGTACACAGTGCTGCTTACGGCGTTTAGTACGTACTAAAGGCCCTAAAAGCGCGGCAAGCTTATATTTTTCAACTAGCTACAAAGTTATTCTGACATTAGATGATAAATTAAAACGAAACAAAACTGCATTTTTTTTTTAAACTCGTTTGTATCACACGGGAATCGAACCAACAGCAAAAACTTGCTATTTTTTGCAGTCGATGCTGTCAATGGCAAAGATTTCTCAAAAGCCAAAACCTCTGGATCGAATAAAAAAACTACTAGACCAGACCTATGACGTCTAGAAGTACATTAAGAAAGGATTTTACAAACTACAGCTTACAAACCCGTAGGCGATAAAACGGGATCCAAAGTTTGACACATACATATCATAACATAGCGTCACGCCTTTTCCCATACGGGGCGGCAGAGGCACCACTGTGTCCACTTCAATACTCCATTTTGCGTGACAGGTGCTAGCCAATCGCTGAAGCTATGGAGTAATGATTAATGAAGGTTTCCTCACGATGTTTCCATCACCGTTAACGAGTGTCCGTATAACGCAATGACTTATCTTATTGGTTGGTACATGGTCAGCACCGGGATTCGAACCTGCACCTCCTGCGTGAGAGGCAAGCATGAAACCCACTAGACCACGGAGCTCTCTACTATACAAGGCAAATGTGGTCCAAAATTTAAAACCATGGGCATACAGGCAGGCATTTTCTATGAAGTGGTCCATTCCATTTCATTTCGTCTATTATTTTTTTGATCATGAGTGATTCAACTCTTTGGAGGAGGAACTCAGACTAATAAAATTGATTCCTCCGAGAGGAGGAATGAACATCAGCCTCTTTGTATTCAAAATATGTGCAAGGGCGTTGATTTTCACAATAATTATTAGGGTTATTTTACTGGGGATGAATTATTTTTTTTAAGTTTTCGTACCCGAAGGCCAAACGCTGTCCGTCCGTCCGTCTGTCTGGACTGGAGGTTATTCTCTCAATTTTCGATAACGATTTTAGTGGTGATGGATTCAAAGAGCAACATGCTTCTTTGGATAGGTTTTTATTAGGAATTTCGATGAAAAGGTGTCAGTGGCCTAGCGGTACCTACTTGCACATCGGAAAATACCGTGTGTTAGGTTAGGCATCATCTGGTCGAGAGAGACGGTATCTGGATTCTATGTGATAATGATTAATTGATTCGAACGCTTCCCGCGTTATGAACGGTGTAATGTATCGTTCATATAGTAGTCATGAAGCAATTTCGAAGGCCCTAAAGGGGCAGCTCGAAAACTTCTGATAGTTGATTTGGCTACTAAACCGAAACCCTGCCATCTGCACCGAGACAGCGTTCAGCGTTGTATAGTCTGCTGATACGGTGGTGTAATAAATACCAATTATCGACCCTTTTTCTCGAGGACGCATCGATTCAAATACTCATCAAAGTTCCGCAAGTCAACCTAAACCTTGACACTTACCTTTTATGTTCTCTAAGGGTGTACGTACTGTACACTTGCAACATAATCGCAACAGTAATAATTGAAACAAAAAGTAAACTTTAGAAAAAACCGACTTCCACAAACCCTATTTGATTAGATTGAGTTTAATACAAACTGTAACCCCTTATCCCCCCCCCCTTGGGGAATTAATTTTGTCAAATCCCACATCAGTGCTATGCTACCCCACGCTACTAAGGAACCTCTGTACAAAGTTTCATGGCTCTAGGTCCACCACCGGTTTAGGCTATGCGTTGCCCGTCAGCCACGCATTGTATTTGTACCTAGTATTGAGCAGTTCTGGTGGCCATATTGGTCTTCATCAGCAGTTCCGCATCACAATATTATGCTTACCATGTGCATTTGTACGAGTTATTATGAAAAACACAAAAATCACTATAGGTCTGCGTATAATATTTGAAGAGTTCCCTCGATTTCTCCAGGATCCCATCATCAGATCCTGACCTGGTGTCAATGGGACCAATGGGAAGGTAAACCCTTTCAAACAAAAAAATAATTTTCCAAATCGGTCCATCCGTTTAGGCGCTATCGGGGTGTAGACATAAAAAAAAAAAACAAAAAAAAAACAAACATCCGGACGAATTGTAAACCTCCTCCTTTGGGAAGTCGGTTAAAAATGCGACCAAAAAGTGTAACTACGCTGAGGAAGTTGCGGGCTTAATGCTAGTTTATTTATAAATCTTAAATCTATCATTACAGGCTGAGCCTAATGCGACAGACAAGCTTAACAAATACAAACAAACAAAATCTAAATCACAAAAATATTAATTCCTAATTATCATGTAAAAAGTTAAGTATGTTTTCATCTAAAAAATTATGACCACAACGTGACCGCCATCAATTACTGAGTTAGAAAAATTGGTACCTGATCAGTGATCAATCACCAATTAAAAGTCACCGTGTATACTGTATACTCTTATAGAAGGTGTAAATGAATTAACGCAAAATGAGAAACTAATTTATTAGGGATATCATTCTGAGTTGCTCTGATCAAATCTGTTTCATAACGAAAGTTGCTCAGAATGATGTCCCTAACAAAGTAGTTTCTTACTACTATACTTTTATTTTTAATGCGTGGAGTAAAGTTACAACTGTTTTAGTCTGTGTTTATTAATAAGACGGTTAGTGCCCGTCACTTGGTCGGTTATGCAGCCGGGACTCGCGCATTTGAGCGCTTTCAACTCTATGATCAGTTGAAAAAAACTTGAAATAAGTACCACAAGCAACGGTGCAAAGCTTTTAAAGGGCCTAATCATGTTTGTTAGTTAGTTGTGATGTGAGTATCACATTTTCTCGCCATTCAATGAACCTATGTCTTTTTTTGCAGATCAACAAAACACCGGTACGGCGATAAATTATGGTAATTATTAAAACTTCAATACTCATTTTGAGTGACAGGGGGGAAACCCATCGCCCCGCCTCTTAGCCTGGCCAAATTAAGGAATTCAGACCGAATAATTCGTGTGGTTTTAAAAATTGCTAGAGATGCTTTGAGGTTTGCAGATGAACATAATAAAAGTCCCCGAGTGTGGGATATAAGATATTTTGATCCTAATAAAATTGTATACAGAGTGACAATTAATTAGCTGACCATATTTTGGGGAATGATAATACCCATCATTAGGAACTTTCCCAAAGAAACATATAGTCGCAAATGAAAAAAAAAATTTTGTCCCCCAGTACATTGCCCCGATCAGCTGATTTCAAGTTATTATGGGAGAACCAAAATTTTTTTTCATTTGCGACCATATTAGGGAAAGTTGTTCATTATGATGGGTACTATCATTTCCCAAAATATGGTCAGCTAATTACATTTCACCGCTTCACGCTAATAACATAATTTATAGACATTTTATTTATAATTATTAGTATACAACTGACTAAAGCTATTTTTAATAGTTTTGAGATTTGTGTTTTAGAGATTAAAACTTTCTGGTAAAAACTAGATTGTATTACTTAAACCTACAGTAAAAATGTAAATAATAAATGAAGAAGTGACTAATAGAGATATATCTCTTATAGTTTTCGAGATACAAACTAAAAACCGAAAAAATAAAAATGCCCCCCCTGCCCCACCGCCGGCTTACCCCCACCCTTGGGGACTATTAGATTGATCATCTAGATACCTCAAATAATAACTCTACCAATTTTCAAAACCAGACGAATAATTCGGTCTGATCGTCGATTTTTCAGCTTGTTTTTCTATACTATCTACTTAAACAATACGTGACTTTACTAATCTTCTTTTTATCATTACAGCCGATGCGTATCAACTGGGCTATTATAATGGCCTCAGTCAGTACGCAGATATCTACCAAGTAAATTACAACGGGTAGTTATAAAACGAGCATCAAGAAAGTCTAACCTAACCTAATCGAAAAACTAACTAACTTTTCCAGTGGATCGTTTTATTATATACTTTCTATTCAATAAAAATATACTTTCTTAGTACTAATCCGAGGTTTTCTTCCCTAAAATTTTTTCAAAAGGCATTTATAGTAAATCATACCCCATCATCCTTGAACAGTATTGTATACTATGCCAACAATTTAGATTTGTATGCTGCTATAGGCAACGCAAAATACCACGCTAGTACTAAATACCAGTCTTGGCTCATACAACAGTGGTCACGGAGAGGGGGTCAAACATAGCCTAATCTAAACTGCATTAATTAAACAAAAAGTAAAACTGTAATCGGTATCCCCACAAAATCATTCTGTAAAAAACTAGCCAAGTCTCGATGGAGCTAATCGTAATCGGTATACTCTCATAAGGACATAGGCCGAACAAACTTACAATGGAGAACAATAGACGTCGGAGCGAGAGCGAAATCCGACTTCCACAAACCCTATTTGATTAGATCGAGATTAATACAAACTGTTACCCCCTATTTTCCGCCCCCCTTGGGGAATTAATTTCGTCAAATCCCATCTCAGTGCTACCCTTCGCTACATAAGGAACCCCGGTACAAAGTTTCATGGCTCTAGGTCCACCGGTTTAGGCTATGCGTTGCCCGTCAGCCACGCATAGTAGATTGTATTTGTACCTAGTATTGAGCAGTGCTGGTGGCCCATGTGTGGTCTTCATCATTAGTTCCGCATCACAATATTATGCTTACCATGAGTAAATGCACGAGTTATTATGAAAAACACAATAAAACCGGCCAAGTGCGAGTCAGACTCGCGCACGAAGGGTTCCGTACCATTATCTATATAATTGGAACAAAAAGTAAACTTTAGAAAAAACCGACTTCCACAAACCCTATTTGATTAGATTGAGTTTAATACAAACTGTAACCCCTTATCCCCCCCCCCCAGGGGAATTAATTTTGTCAAATCCCATATCAGTGCTACCCCACGCTACTAAGGAACCCCTGTACAAAGTTTCATGGCTCTAGGTCCATCGGTTTAGGCTATGCGTTGCCTGCCCGTCAGCCACGCATTGTATTTGTACCTAGTATTGAGCAGATCTGGTGGCCATATGTGGTCTTCTTCAGCAGTTCCGCATCACAATATTATGCTTACCATGTGCATTTGCACAAGTTATTATGAAAAACACAAAAATCACTAGGTCTAATCGGTCTAATTTTCCAAATCGGTCCATCCGTTTAGGCGCTATCGAGGCACATACATAAAAATAAAAATAAAAAAAAACAAACATCCGGACGAATTGTAAACCTCCTCCTTTGGGAAGTCGGTTAAAAAAACCGCAAAAAAAACACGTTAATTGTATGGGAGCCCCCTTTATATTAAATTTATTTTGTTTTTAGTATTTGTTGTTATAGCGGGAACAGAAATACGTCATCTGTGAAAATATCAACTGTCTAGCTACCACGGTTCATGAGATACGGCCTGGTGACAGACAGACGGACAGACGGATATCTTGAGATTTTAAGGTACTTTCCCTCCAGGGCCCATTCGTTTGTTCCACCCTGTATATGTGTGATCTGTAACTGTATTTTTCATGAAATACCCAAAAAGTTTTGTTCAAATTATCATCTTATGTCAGAATAACTTTGTAGCTAGTTGAAAAATAACATTTGAATTGATTCAAAGCTTGCCGCGCTTTTAGGGCCTTTAGTACCTACTAAACGCCGCCGTAAGCAGCACTGTCTACAACCTACTGGAAAACGTGAGACACCCATCTACAATTTCCGTACAATGAGGTTCACTCACTCATTATGTCAATGTCATGCAGACTGCAAAACATCATTTCAACGCACCAAAGAGTATTTAATTAAAACATCACTGGCAGCCAAACTTGAAGTGGCCAAAAGGAAAAAAATAATTTCTGTGCTCTGAGATTTGTATGAAAACAAAAGTAATTAAAAACTATTAATTTTATAATTATTTTCTAAAAGTTCTACATAATAAATAGAGACGTCGTAATTCATCAATTAATATTTAAAGTCTTTGTAGAAGTCCGGGGACGACATTGCCATATCATTTAAATTTAGTTTCATTAAAAGAAGGCTTACCTACCAAAACAAAATGGCCTTGGTATAAACTTTTCAAGCGTGTTGTGAAGACGTATCTTGTACCGAGACCACTTTCAATTTGTAATATCTCTCGTATTTCAGTATTTGTGGTTGGTGCGGCAACAGATATACACATTCTGTGAAAATTTCAGCTTTCTAGCTATTACGGTTCGTGCAGGCGGACCCGGTGACAGACGGACGGACGGACGGACGGACGGACGGACAGCGAAGTCTCAGTAATAGGGTCCCGTTTGGCACCCTTCGGGTACGGAACCCTAAAAATCACTAGGTATAGGTCTGCCTATAATATTTGAAGAGTTCCCTCGATTTCTCCAGGATTCCATGATCAGATCCTGACCTGGTGTCAATGGGACCAATTAGAAGGTAAACCCTTTAAAACAAAAAAATATTTTTCCAAATCGGTCCATCCGTCTAGGCGCAATAGGGGCACATAAATTAAAAAAAATATCCTGACGAATTGTAAACCTCCACCTTCTGTGAAGTCGGTTAAAAATGGAGTGTAGAATTTCTGACTAAACGACAAATATTTGCTTCGTAGGAAATGTCATCATTTGTTGTCCACTTTCCATTGTAAAATGTATTATTTTGTGCAATAAAGTATATGAAAAATGTCCTAGCAAGTACATTTCGCGCCAAGTTCTTTGGCTCTGAGAGAGGGTAAGGCGGAGTAAACCTGTCTTTTTCGCATAGGATGAGAGACAGACAGGTTACCCCCCACCTCACCCTCGCTAAGAGATCAACGCTGCAGACGCGTTCCCAACATCAACTTGTTGTTTTGCCTTCCAATGATCATTTATATGATGCATCTCATGCAACGAACCTGTCATAAACACAGACCTTTCATTCCTCATTGGTCATCAAGCGTTACAGTGCCACCAGCTTAGCTGTTCAGGTGGGAAAAAATGGTACTATGGACTAGTATTACGGAATTGTTATCCGCTATCAAAGAGAATACATACTATACTATGTCCGCTATTATGAAGACTACTATGACACAAGCGACTGAACAGATAAGTTGGTGGCACTGTAGCTGTTCAATTGATAGCAGTCTTCATAATAGCGGACATAGTATAGTATCTATTCTCTTTGATGGCGGATAACAAGTCCGTAATACTAATTTTTCCCACCTGGGGCTGCAGTCTCGACATTGATAACAATCGCTCTACGACCGATGTCGGTCGTTAAGTGACAGTCGGTATTATTTAACGATTTTTGGTAGTCTCGACCGTCAAAACTATCGACTAAAATCAGTCACATTCGCAGAAATCGTAAAGTTGACAGTTAATTCGGAACGCTTGCGATTTTAATCGATCGTTTTGACGGTCGAGACTACCAAAAATCGTTAAATGTTACCGAATGTCACTTAACGACCGACATCGGTCGTAGAGCGATCGTTATCAATGTCGAAACTGCAGCCTAACAGCTAAGTTGGTGAGTTTCTTGCCCTTCTTTGCTCCATCCCTAAGCCCACAACTTCCGAACGGGCGATAGTATACAAAAATATTAATACTAGTGGCTCTGTGAGCTGTAGACCTCGCTCGCGAGTATGTCGGTGGGAAAGCTGAACTGCTAACCGTTTGTTTTCCTGTTCTCCTCTACAGGGCGCATTTCTTAACCGATCCGCGTGAAATTTTCTGAGCAGGTTGAACAGCCAGTTTTTTTTTTCAATATGGCGGAGATATGGGGTTTTAAAATGTAAAAAATCGCTACAACCCAAACGGCTCGATGGATATTAACAAATGAGCTGTCGTTGGATTCGTAAAGACCATGAGAGTGAAACAGACTATATAATTTTAGTAAAAAGTCAATAGGTTGTATTTTAGATCGCAAAATGTAGTTTACAAAGTTATTGGTGCGGCTACTTTCATACTGCATGTACGTAACCAGGTACATTCATAAGTTTGTATGTGTTAGCAGTTCAGCTTTTCCACCGACATACTCGCGAGGTCTACAGCTCACAGAGCTACTAGTATGTACAATGTCTTAAGGTTATACGTATACGTATGATTTTATGGTAAATAAAAAATTTGAACTGAACTGAACTGGTGGCTCTGTAGTTAGTTCCACCTGTCACCGCGCGCCAAAAGATCGATTTTACGGCTTCGTATTCCGGTCCTCCTGAAGTGAATGAGTGAATGAACGAAGGAATGTATCCTACCTGCCGATGCTTGTCCTGCACGGTCCCAGCCAGCAGGTAGGAGTCCCGGAAGCCCTGCGAGCGCGCGCACTCGCGGACCGACACCACGCGATGTTGCGTCGGGTGCAGCACGCGCCCTTGCTTGCCCATCGGCTCGGGGTCGGTGACCGTGGTGCTGAAGTAGCCGTCCCAGCTCACGCGGCCTGTGGAAGCATAAAAGATTAATGCCCGTTTTACAAGTAACTCCTAATTTAAGGCTTAGCATAAGTTCCGTTTCACCAACTATCCTAAGCCTAGTTTTTGACAGTTGTCCATGGTTTTGTTCGTCAATCTATCACATGAGACTGTCACATGTGTCAGTTTAGGGACACGCCTCCCAAATCGGTGTCGTATCTTTAGGTGAGCCTAACGTCGTTAGTGAAACGTGTATTTGCCCTAGGCAACTACTACATATTTGCCCTAGGCAACTACTACATATTTGCCCTAGGCAACTACTACATATTTAGGCATCTGATTTAGCGATTTATGGTTAGTGAAAACGGGTGTAAGTCACGAAAGATACTAGGTATACTAAGGAGGTATGTGAATGAGATTGCATCAATCGGTAAAGAACGGTGGATATGCACAGCAAAGTTACATCCCCGGATATCGGATGAATTCCTGACAAAGCAATGGCGGTCCGTCATCGTACATAGGTTGCAACGTTGCATACAACTAATGTTAGACGCAGGCGCAGTCAATTGTATATACTATGTATAGTCTCTGGTCTTCTCCAAAAAATATTCTCTGCCTCCTCCAACATTCCGATTTTGAAAGTATTTACTGATATTCACCAATCACATTCGCGAAAAATTACATCTCAGTCAAGTAGTCGTGTTCTGTCAGTACCCCGATTACATCTCAGTCAAGTAGTCGTGTCCTGTCAGTACCCCGATTACATCTCAGTCAAGTAGTCGTGTCCTGTCAGTACCCCGATTACATCTCAGTCAAGTAGTCGTGTCCTGTCAGTACCCCGATTACATCTCAGTCAAGTAGTCGTGTCCTGTCAGTACCCCGATTACATCTCAGTCAAGTAGTCGTGTCCTGTCAGTACCCCGATTACATCTCAGTCAAGTAGTCGTGTCCTGTCAGTACCCCGATTACATCTCAGTCAAGTAGTCGTGTCCTGTCAGTACCCCGATTATTCGCGATCACTTTCAAATTGTGATTGGTGAAACGTTCGAAAGATGTTCGCGATACTGAATCATGGCATGATTTTCGCGCCTTCCGATATACGGATATCAAGACCGTTAATGACAGATTCCCATACAAAATCACTCAATACAGGTGTAGATATTATCATATATCTAATGCGCGAGAATCGGAGCTCTATTTTTCATTCGCTCGTGTGATATATGACTTGTGCAACGAGTGGTTCTGACCAATCGTTGCAGTATAACGAACGAAAATCGGTAGAAACGAGCGCTCGTTTGCAAAAGAGCGATTCAGAAATAGAGTCATCTCCCCATATCATCTCCCCAGTCAAGATATCGGTTTTGATAACGCCTAAATCCGTTGAAAATTATCTCGATTTATATTTATTTCGATCGTAAACGGGTCGAGATGTCTCGGTTGGTCGAAAGGCTAGTCATAAGAATAACTTTTTCTTGTTTTTGATAGAGATTTCGGTACCTTAAAATCAATATTTCGACCATGGACATGATCTCGCTAGCGCCAGAATTGCCCCCCTGGACCGTGATTCTGCAAGCGAATCGTACGACAGTGGCTATGCCGAAGGCTCAAAATTCCGATTTTGGCTTGTCGACCGCGCCGGCTCAAACCGGTATTCCGCGCTCTCGCTATAGCCATGCAGAATCCGAGCGAAGGCGCGTGCACTGACCGTAAAGGCCGGCCCAGCTGTTGTGTCGGTTGGCGGTGTGCGGCAGGCACCACGGTATGAGCGTGTTCTCTTGCTTGTCAGTCGGGTCGCAGGCGCCGCCCGATGCGCACGCGCACACGCCGCGTAGCGCGCCGGTCGACGAGCGGCCGCGGGAGGCGTCGTGGTGACGGTATTGTAGCACCTAGGGGGACGGGAACGCTGGTATTAGCACAGAATAACTAATAGTACTACGTACAGAAGGTTCACTCCCGAACTAAAGTCAAGTTTAGGTGCAAAAATATATTTGTCTATGCTACTGCATATGGTCGCATGCGAAATGGAAACGTATCGTAAGACACGAGCGTTCATATTTCATTAAACACCGCTGACACGATGCCGATCTCGCAGCGTTGCGAATCGCACTCAGTTGTTTTCGGCGTCAATGTTTTCACCCGGCTAGCGCGCGCACCGAGAGCCGAGCGACAACCATGTGACAAAGACCGACTGGCGCGTATAGCCGGCCGTAGATACCTACTCAGCGAAGGGAAACCCCCCTGGTATTAGGCGGGCGCGTACCGAACAAATGAAACCGCCCGAAGAGACTAATGCCGGCTTTCCACCAAAAAAGGGTAATGCTGAATTTATTGTTGTACACATGGGTCTACCCCCGCTCAGCTATCAACCTCTCTCATCGAAACTTGGTTTGCCGGAAGAGATCTCTTTTTAGAGATAAGCTCGCCGTTGTACACTTTATATTACCTACCGTGTTTTGTTAACTTTTTTTGTGTGCAATAAAGAAAATTATGAATTATGAGCGGGAAAGGGGCCAGCCGATACACATTTTGTGAGAATTTCAACTTTCTAGCTATTACGGTTCGTGCTGCAGGACCCGATGACGGATAGACGGATAGACGGACAAACGGACAGCGTGGGCATAGTAATAGGGTCCCGTTTGGCGCCCTTCGGGTACGGTACCCTAATAAACATTTACATACACTAGAATACCCTGTGTCGTGGGAACTAGAAACAACGACATCCAAAAAAAATACTCGTAAACATCCAAAAAAAGATTTTCTTTTTCTTTTATTAGGGTTCCGATCCTTAAAAGGAAAAAAGGAACCCTTATAGGATCACTTTGTTGTCCGTCTGTCTGTCTGTCTGTCTGTCCGTCCGTCTGTCACGACCCCTTTTCTCAGGAACGCGTGGAGGTATAATGTTCAAATTAATATCGATTACTCAGGTCTATGGTCCCTTGGAGCTGTGAAAAAATTAAACTTCTAGGTCCACGCAATCAAAACATACCGCGATATTATGTCATAATTTTGCTGGATTTGTATGAACTCGCGTGGAACTCGCAAGGGAATCAAAACCTATAGGGTACTTCCGGTTGGCCTAGGGTCATGAAATTTGGAATGTAGGAAGGTCTTATAGCACAAGTTAAGGAAGAAATCCGAAAACTGTAAATTTCTGTCTGTCTGTCTGTCTGTCTGTCTCACCGTCTGTTAAGACTTTTTCTCAGAAACGCATGGAGGTATTAAGTTGAAATTAATATCGATTACTTAAGTCTGTGAACTCTTAAAGTTGTGAAAAAATCAAACTTAAAGGTCAACGCAATCAAAAGATACCGCATATGTCTCAATTTTGCTGAAATTGCTGATATTCGCAAGGGAATCAAAACCTAGAGGCTACTTTACGTTGACCTAGAATCATGAAATTTGGCACGAAGCAAGGTCTTATAGCACAGATAAAGGGAAAAATCTGAAAACTGCAAATTTCTGTCTTTCTAAAAAATATTCAATTTCGTTTACATGGACGACATCACACTTTAGTTTTTTATGTGGAAACCTAATTACACGTGTTACGCTCTCCAAGTGTGATCGGAACCCTTGGTGCGCGAGTCCTACTCGCACTTGGCCGGTTATATATTATGGTATACAGGGTATAACAGAAGGGTGTAATCATATTTTAGGGGTTGTTAGGGAGACCATTCTGAGCAACTTTTACTATGAAACCGATTTGATCAGAGCAACTACACTTCTGGACACATCTATTGGCCCACCTTAAAGTTTAGGTTTCGATGGCCCCTGCCTAAATATGATTGCTAGATTGAACAAAAACTATTAATGCAGTTTTAAACCTGATACATTTTAACATCTTTTTCGATCGTATTGTTTTAAAATTGAATTCAGAATACCACACGACATGGAGCTACGCCTAACAAGTCGGATATGCGCCTTGATGTAGGCAGTTGATTTTTTAATAAAAAACATGTTTAATCAAATAAAGGTTTAATTTAATGACGCGTGTTGCCTCCATGGGCATCTACACTGCTCTCATACGATTAGGCATAGAGTTTATCTAACTCTCTATGAAATTTTGAGGGATAATCTCCCATTCCTCTTCTATGGCAGTTTTCAACTCCTGCATCGTCTGGGCAACTGGCTGACGAGCCCTAACACGTCTTTTTAGCTCGTCCCACATGTGCTCAATCGGGTTCATGTCTGGGCTTCTGGCTGGCCAGTCCATAACTGTGATGTTCACATCCCGATGATATTTCCAGACGATGCCGGCCGTATGGGCTCTTGCATTATCATGCATAAAAAGGAAATTTGGGCCCACATAGTCCGCGTATGGCATCACATGAGGTTCTAAGCACTCACGAATGTACCTTTCAGCATTTAATGTTGGCAGCCGTAACAACCTCAAGTTGAGTTTTGCCGCTCGCGGATATACCGCCCCAGACAGTCCATGAGCCACCGCCATAAGCAACCCTCTCTTCAAAGCAGCATTGTGCAAAACGCTCTCCCTTACGTCGGTAGAAGAAGGTCAACTTCTTCCTTCCATCATTGCCATGTAACGTAATTTTTAACCGACTTCCCAAAGGAGGAGGTTTACAATTCGTCCGGATGTTTGTTTTTTGAAGTAAAACTTCTTAGGGCACGGGGGTAAAATTTATTTAACCTCTCAACTGTGGGTTATTCATATATTTGCTTTTCAATTGCTACTAGCCGGGTGCTATCACGAGTGGCTAAGAAATGTAACGGAAATTGGAATCGGTGACGTCAGGGTCAGCTGAAGACTTTTAAAACCGCAACTATTTTCAATACGGTTTTTAACTAATCAGATAAGATAATAATACATTCGTACAATAAAGAATGTTAATTAGTGAGAGAAAAACCTGATGAAACGTTAACAAATAAAAATTATTTTAAGCATTCTTCCACGAGTTCTTGATTTCCGGTATGGCCAAGATGGCGCCGCCGCCGCCGCCGCCGCTGGCTGGGACCACAGAAGAGATAATAGTACTCCGCTGGGACTTCAAACAAAACCAACTAGCATGACTCAAACTACTTCGTTCAACCTCTTTGTTGGAACCGGAACTTATGTTTGACAGCTGTGCGATGCGATCCATACAGTTTGTAAGAAAAGAGTTTCATCAATGTCACACGGGTCGATATGGATTTCTAAAACAAGCAAAGCAATGCATACATTTGAGCGAGACGGCTTAAAGACGTGACGTCAGATGGTATATAATCTGAGCGAGATGCAAATAGTAGTGACACTATTGAATGAGTTAAGTATATCACCACGAGCGCGACAAATTGTAGATAAGGAATGGTGGGAAATAAATGACATGACGTATTAAAAGTAAGTACAAGTATAAAATAATTTCAAATAATCGGACGTCTGAAACTTAAAAGTAACTTGAAGCAGAGATTGGATCTCAAAATTGGAAATTTAAATCTCTTTTAGTATAGGTAGGTATAGGTGTATAGTATAGGTACCACTTAATGATCTAGCTACAGAAGTTTTACTTCTAACACGTGTACGGTGCTACACGCGTTTTTTTTTTTTTATTAAAACCGCCATTTTTTAATAATTTTGAAAAACTGTATTCTTTGCTTAGCTAAGCAGCAAAAAAAAAACTGTCATTCATTCAGTTGTCATTTTTGACACTTTCCCCATGTTCCGAGTCACGCCACAACCGATCACAGCGTCCACGATGCCATCGTTTTGTATCGCCAAAACTGACTCGGAACGTCCTCGTAGATGCTGCAATCGACCGTGGCGCGACTCGGAACGGGGTGCTGTTGACATTGACGGGACAGAACAGTGTTGCCATAATAAATTATTGTTCTGGGTGGCAGTTTCATTTCAAAATAATAATTATTTTTAACCGACTTCCCAAAGGAGGAGGTTTACAATTCGTCGGGATATTTGTTTTTTTTTTTTTATGTATGTTCCCCGATAGCGCCTAAACGGGTGGACCAATTTGGAAAATTATTTTTTTGTTTGAAAGGGTTTACCTTCCCATTGGTCCCATTGACACCAGGTCAGGATCTGATGATGGGATCCTGGAGAAATCGAGGGAACTCTTCAAATATTATAGGCAGACCTATAGTGATTTTTGTGTTTTTCATAATAACTCGTGCAAATGCACATGGTAAGCATAATATTGTGATGCGGAACTGCTGATGAAGACCACATATGGCCACCAGATCTGCTCAATACTAGGTACAAATACAATGCGTGGCTGACGGGCAGGCAACGCATAGCCTAAACCGGTGGACCTAGAGCCATGAAACTTTGTACAGGGGTTCCTTAGTAGCGTGGGGTAGCACTGATATGGGATTTGACAAAATTAATTCCCCGAGGGGGGGGGGGGTATAAGGGGTTACAGTTTGTATTAAACTCAATCTAATCAAATAGGGTGTGGAAGTCGGTTTTTTCTAAAGTTTACTTTTTGTTTCAATTATAACCTTCTCCGAACAGTGCGAGCGCTCACAGATACTCCGTGGAAGTCGCGAAGTTGGTTTTGTATCTCAATGGAGGTAAGGTGACGATTTCTCAAGCAGGTCGTCAAGATGAATCGATCCTGCCTTTCAGTTGTGACCCGAAAACGTGGCCTTCCTTGGCGACGAACAAAGCCGCCAGTCTCTAGGTACCTCCAATAAACATTTCGGACCGCAGATCGACTTAAATTAAGTTGAGCACTCACATTTCTTTGGCTGTGTCCGGCCTGGATAAGTGCCACAGCTTGAGCGGCGACTTCAGGCGAAGATTATTGATCCATAGATTATTGATAGAACCTCACCTTAATCTTAAGAATAAGTAATGTTTGTTGCAAAACCAAAGAGAAAAATCACACTTTCAAGCATTAAATCCAAGTAAACCAATAAAATCAAGTTTTCTTAGTATTCGATTGTTTGATATCAACGAACAAGCTCCAAATTGTATTTTGTTTCTTTAAACCCTGTGTTCGAAATTAAAAAAAATACTATTGAATGAAATTATGAATGTGCCATGTTCAAAACTGCATAAAAACTTTTTGCTCCACCTAATATAAATTTTTAGCTAGGACCAAACGAAACTGAAAATGCAAGGTGGGCCAATAGATGTCCAGAAGTGTATATTTTTCATTGCTCCATACGTTTTGGTCCGGGCGGTCAGCTGATTTGTATAGAAATGTGAAAATTAAAGTTGTTCTGATCAAATCGGTTTCATAGTCAAAGTTGATCAGAATGATGCCTCTAACAACCCCCTAAAATATGACTACACCTTTCTGTTACACCCTGTAGAGCATAGTGTAGCAGGAGTAGTAAATGTAATGTGTTCGTCACCTTGCACTTGGTCCCGTCTGCCAGCGTGACGGAGAGGTTGGGCAGGTCGCGCCAGTCCGCGCCCGGCGCCACCGGCACGCGCGCCACCCGCGCCTGGATCAGCGGCGCCATGTTCTTGCACACGTGGTCCCGCAGCTTCACACCCTCGTCTCTACTGCGCACGAGCCGTTGGAAGTGGCTCTCGGGCAGCGAGCCGTAGTCTATCTCGAGTCGGCTGTGTCCGTTGGGGATGTGCGGCAGGTCGCTCATCGCGTCGCGGATGGTGGTCGTGCGGCGAGGCGCCGACTCGTCCCAGCGGATGTTAGTACAGAAGCGTTTGCCGTCGACGGTGACTGTGAGCGAGCAGGCTCGGCGTGAGAACACGTGGGTAGGCTCCGGGTAGAGTGGCAGCACTAGCCCGGGAGCCGCGGCTAACACGATGAGGCGGCGGCGCGTTTGCGGCACGCCGTAGCTCCCGGCCTGTAGAACCCCGAACGTGCACTGGTAACCCATATCGAGTAACGCGCGCAGCGTCAGCTTCAGCACCATACCCTTTTTGAACGCGACGAAATTCCGCACGTTTTCCAGGATGAAGTACTTCGGCCGGTAGAAGTCGCAGTAGGAGAGGTAGGACGCGACCAGCGAGTTCTTAAAGTTGGAGTACTCGCGCTCGTTGAACCGGTTCATGCCGGAGAAGCCCTGGCAGGGTGGGCCTCCGCAGAGCAGCTCCACCTCGCCCGCGCGCGGCAGCCGCTGCCCGCCGGCCGAGTGCGACGCTCCCGCCATGGCCGCACTTAACAACGCGTTGCAATCTTCGTGGAAGACGGCGCAGGATCGGTTGTTGAGTGCGTACGCGTGTGCTGCGGCCTCCACGTTCTCTATCGCCCAGCGACACTCGGCCGCACCCGACGCGTGCAGCCCGGCCGACAGCCCGCCGCAGCCCGCGAACACGTCTAACGTCCTCAGCGGCCGGACCACCTCCTCCGGCCGGGTATCCTGCTGCGGCCGGCTGGACTTGCCTTTACCCTTGCCCTTATCCTTGCCGAGGCGCTCGGGGCGGCCTATCATGGCGGCGTGCGCCGGCGCGGGTTGGAACACGCCGGCTCGCGCGTCGAACGCCTCGCGGAAGTACACGCGCGTTGGGTCCCGCTCCAGCCAGGCGAGCAAGTCTTCCTGCTCCGGTACGTGGTCCGCGTGCGTGAGGCTGCAAGGGCCGGCGACCGCTGCGAAGGGCACCTCGCGCAGCTCCTCGCTCCAGTACACGAGGTTCGAGTCCTCCTGCTGCGGGAAGCGGCTCGCTGTGTTCTCGGGACGGTACAGCACGTTCACCTGCGAACGATGAGAGTTCTGTAAATGTAGCCCATGTCCAAAGGGGCACAGGCCTTTACCCGGAAGCGAGTAAGATTGAGCCATAACCCCCCCACGCTGGCTCAGTGCGGGTTGGTGGAGGGGTGTCGGGCCAGGATGGCTATTCTGGGAGAACCTACATCGACCCATGAGCTCCTTGAACATCCAGGCCTCCTGCTCAGCTTGTGCTGGAGTTGGGTTGGCTGAACTAAATGAGCGGGAGAAGGGGAAATGCACAAAGGCCCCGCACATGTGGGCCACGTGCAGGCACTTTGACCCCCTTAGAGAAGATACAAGAAGATACAAGATACAAGGGGTGTCGGGCTAGTGGCCAAGCCGACTGTCACAAGATACGAAGCTGCCCTGTTTCTGAGACAGCTTTTCAGTCTACCACCAAGTAGCGATAGTAGCCGGGACCTATACAGCTTACATGTCATCCGAAACACGGAAGCGTCTGAGACAAATACCACATAGAAACAGGGCCCGAATTCTACTGTACACAAGCATACCACAAGCCTGGCACAAACTTGAATACGAGGCATTTGGTATTCCACTCTTGGCTTCAAACTGGCGCCAGCGTAAGAACGCTTTGGACAGTAGAACACAGTACGTTGGCGTCAAACTGGCGCCAGTGTGAGTACGTTTTGGATAGTAGAATACGAATAGGCTGGCGTCACGCTGGCGCTTGTGAATTGCGATTCCGGTTTTAGTAGAATACCGAATGCCTCGTATTCAAGTTTGTGCCAGGCTTGTGGTATGCTTGTGTACAGTAGAATTCGGGCCCAGGTCACCCATTCAATACCCGTTGCAGTACCCGCACAATCGTTTCCGATGCGCGGATATCTCTCAGCCACAGACGCTTTTTCAACCTATAAACGTCATAAAACTTTCTCAGACAGCTCTACGTTTACTTATCTTTTCCGGTGTAACCTATAATCCACATTTAGCTGTATCAGTTCAGTCTGAGAGTTAAAAACATCCATTCTCTCCAAGTATTCACTCGTATTTTTTTAAACGACTTTCCAAAGGAGGAGGTTTACAATTCGTCCTGATGTTTTTTTTTTCTTAGTAGCGTGGGGTAGCACTGAGATGGGATTTGATAAAATTAATGTTAATATGGCGTGCAATAAACAAATATGAATATGAATATGAATAAGTCCCCAAGGGGGGGGGGGATAAGGGGTTACAGTTTGTATTAAAATCAATCTAATCAAATAGGGTTTGTGGAAGTCGGTTTTTTCTAAAGTTTATTTTTTGTTTCAATTATTGCAATACAAACAAGTACGTTACCTTGAGGAAGATATCTTGCGGCACCACCAGAGGTCCGTCGCCTCTCGCGGCCACGGCCACCACGTAGCCCACGCAGAATGGCTCGCCCGTGTCCACATTCGACCCTCGCAAGTTGTTGTCACTCTTCCTGTAATACTCCGGGTAAACATCTTCGTCCACGTTTTCCAACTTCGGCTTGTAGTTGTTACTGTTATTGTTGACTTTCAAGTTGAAAGTCCCAGGTTTGAGGAACACCCCCTGACCTTTTTTGTAGTCGTGGTCCTGCCAGCGAACTGCGGTCCATTCGGTTCTGTTTGGTTCGGTGACAACCGCCGATTTCTCCGGCAGCTTGTCGATCACTTTGGGTATGTTCTTTGCGTCCTTACGAGTCTTCCTTTCGCAGGAAGGACAGAACCGGTGTTTGCGCAACGGATTTGGACACTCCGGATCTTGAGGTATGTCTTCGAAGCGCGCCGTGAATCTTTCGTAGTACTTTTTGTAGAAGTATGTCTTACCGTCGTCGTCCAGCGTTTCGTGTTCCACCTCCGTCCCACCAAGAGTGAACCAGTTTGCTGGCGTTTCTTTCCTCTCTATATTCGCTTTCCTCAGTATAGAAGACAGTGGTGCACCGTGGCAGCATCTGTCTCCTAGATACACCTCTCTAGGATCTCCTACCTCTCCTAGAACGGTGTCCGAGGACCTTATAAACACTTCCCCGTGGAAAAATCCAGATTTTGGATTGAGTGTTTCTTTCCACATGTAAACCACTCTCACTACTAGAGATGGTATGTTGGCCTGTGAGGTCTCCACCATCACGTAGTCTCCATTCTGTATCTCCAGGCCGTCGATTTGGACCCTCTCGTAGTATATTTTTGCGGCGTCCGCCTTCACCGCTTCTGCGAGCCAGGTGATCTTTTTGGAGCCAGCGGTGAGCTTCACTGGGACCGTGTCGTCGATCCGGTCGTCTCGCTTCCTGCAAAGATGATATTTGAAAGTGAATAATTCACCAAGTTAAAAAACCGACTTGTCCATGGCACCACGTCTGCCTGTGTGCCCCTACTCACTTGTATATGTCCCCACACCTGCCTGTGTGTCCCTACTCACTTGTCCATGGCACCACGTCTGCCTGTGTGCCCCTACTTACTTGTCCATGTCTCCGCACCTGCCTGTGTGCCCCTACTCACTCGTCCATGTCCCCGCACCTGCCTGTGTGACCCTACTAACTTGTCCATGTCCCCACCCCTGCCTGTGTGGCCCTACTCACTTGTCCATGGCACCACGCCTGCCTGTGTGCCCCTACTCACTTGTCCTGCCTATAGTCCTCTTCCTCCTCCGGCTCGTCATCGTCTGCCTGCTGGACGGCCATGTTGGGACACCGCCGCCGCACGCAAGCCTGCTTCGTGCGCCCGTGGCCGCCGAACTTGTCCATGGCACCACGCCTGCCTGTGTGCATCTACTCACTTGTCCTGCCTATAGTCCTCTTCCTCCTCCGGCTCGTCATCGTCTGCCTGCTGGACGGCCATGTTGGGACACCGCCGCCGCACGCAAGCCTGCTTCGTTCGCCCGTGGCCGCCGAACTTGGCCATCGCGCCGCACGCGCTACACTCGCCGCAGTCCGGCAGCTGGCACGCCTCGCACACGCCGCAGCGCTTGCGACGCACCACCAGCTCCTGAGGGCACCGCGAGAATATTGTATGGCATGTCGCGACGAAGTGTAGCTATGGAGTAAAAGGTAAAGGTAAATGGGCATTGACTTTGCCCCACCAGCGTCCACTAACGAAAAGGCGCGGTCTTCGAGGTACCGGGACAAAAATACCCGTAGCCCATTAATGTCCCCACCGAGAGGCACGGGCCTTTGCCTGGATACGAGTAAGATTGAGCCATACTCCACCACTCTTAGTGTAGGTTGATGGAAGGGTATCTGAAGAAAACATCCTTTTCTCATTAAGATACTTTCCCCTGGTTTCCTGAAGAAAGGTTGCTATTAACTTATCAATGATTAATTTAAAATAGCGGCTGATAGTGGCACGTGATCAGCTGGAATTAGTTAATTGCTTTGTTCGCTAATCGTAACGTAACCGACCCCTACCAATCATGTCTGGCCTATTAAATATAAGTTATCCTGCCTATGTTCAACTGTTTCTACTTACTTTATTGCACAGAAAACATGATACAGACACTTATTGGGAAAAACATGTATCTAATAAGAGATCTCTTCCAGCAAACCTAGGATGGAGAGGATAATTTAATAAAAGGTAGACCTACATAAGTTTTTTGTGCTGTTGACTTATAATAAATAAATAAATAACCTTTGATCAGCGTCTCGGACACCGAAGGATAGAGAATAAGTACCAAACAACCGAAAAACCACTTTACCACCAGGCACCGGATTCTGTAAGCGAACCACACGGCAATAGGAATAACGAGGGTGCAAAATGCCGGTGTCGACAAGCCAAAACCGATATTTTGCGCCGTCGCTATAGCCACCGCCATGCGATTCCTGTGTGGTATCGAGAGCAAGAACTGTACCTTATGCAGGCCCCCGATTCTCGCGCTATCGAGATCATCCCCCCAGTCGAGATATCGGTTTTGATACCGCCTAAATCCGTTGAAAACGATCTCGATTTATATTTATTTCGATCGAAAACAGGTCGAGATATCTCGGTTGGTCGAAAGGCTAGTCGTAAGAATAGCTTTTTCTTATTTTTGATAGAGATTTCGGTATCTCAAAATCGATATTTCGACCATGGACATGATCTCGCTAGCACCAGAATTGCCCCCCAGGCTAAGTAACGACAAAGCCATTGCGGTGGCTGACTACTGGAAGGATCTACTTTGATTCTTTCTATAAGTTTCCACACGAAGAAGACTGTAGTACCTTATTTGTGTTATCCAGCTGGTTGCTGAAGAATATCTCGAATGTCTTCCTGACAAGCGGCGTAGTGGTCGCGCGGGTCCAGGCCTTCTTGTCTGCCTTCTTGTAATCGATCTTCGTCTTAGTCCGCCGCTTGCCAAACTTGATTCCCATGAGTTTGATCAGCTCACGCATACACGGCAGCGTGATCAGCGGCTCGTCCTCCTCATCCTGAGCTTCTAGACTGACCACCTGGAGTGAGATGAGAATAAAATAAATAACCGGCCAAGAGCGTGTCAGACTCGCGCACGAAGGGTTCCGTACCATTATCTAAAAAAAACACGTTTGTTGTATGGGAGCCCCCTTAAATATTTATTTTATTCTGTATTTTAGTATTTGTTGTTGTAGCGGCAACAGAAATACATCATCTGTGAAAATTTCAACTGTCTAGCTACCGCGGTTCATGAGATACAGCCTGGTGACAGACAGACAGACGGACGGACGGACGGACGGACGGACGGACGGACAGCGAAGTCTCAGTAATAGGGTCCCGTTTGGTACCCCTCGGGTACGGAACCCTAATAAATGTAGTCGTTAATGTTCCCACCGAGGGGCACGTGTCTTCACCCGAACCAAGTAAGGAGTATAGAATAGTGGTGTAACGAATGTCTGTTTTTAGACATTCGCGAATGCAAATGCCGAATATCTAACGCTGATTTATGAATGCGAACATTCATTTTTAGATGTGACTCGAATTCTTATAAGAGGCGGCATAAGTTCGTGATAAGGCGCGGCATTTCACATGAATCAAGTCCTTTAAAATGGGGTGGTGTAATCAATCCACATATCACATCTTTCTATACCTGATCGCACACAAACTGAGCGTGCTTATGGAGCATTTCCTCCGTCATTTTGGCGTCATCCAACTCAGGAATCGTCGCCTCCCGTATTATTTCCAGCAAGTCTTCATACGTGGGCTGCAGATAGTGGAACTCCTCCAGATACTCCACAATGACTTTGCTGATGCATATCTTCTCATAAAGGTTGTTCATCAGCGGTGTGTAGTCAGCACTCGGCTTCATTAGGTTGTATTCACCGAATTCAGTTGATAATGTGATGCAGTTTTTCATGCCTCCGTCGAAGCCGTGAATGAACCTTTGGAAAGACAATGGGATAGTTATTGGAATCAGCTTTTCAGTTGGGTAAGCACTACTGCATATTATGATTATGCATCAAAGCTTTGGTTCATCACCGGCTGGTCAGCAGTGGGGCGGGATGTGTGAATATTCAAGAAATTTTATGAAACCTGTCGCACCACATTGGCGGCAGTTTGAAAGTGTGACGGTTAACATAACTCCAGCTCACCATTCCACGATTGGGCCAACATCTTTCACTGGAATGGACTCTTCGTCAATTTCACTAGATTCACTGCATATTGACTTCAGGTATCCCGACATGAAGATACGCAGGTCATTCTCTACAAGGCCTCCGTCGATCGGAACCAAATGTCCCTCCTGGTCAAATATTGAAAACCCTGTGATGTTTGTCTGAGGCCTTTCAGTTATGTCTCCATCATCGCCTGAAACATGTCAGATCATTATTTATTGCCATTACTTATACATACATTACTAAACTAATTATGTTTTATTTTCATAATTCTTTATTGCACACTGATATTTCAAAAGTTACATGTTGTCTGTAGACAAATTTTACTTAGCATATGGAACACTCGAAAAAACTCTAATTACTACTAAAACCCTGTAAACCCTGCAAAAAATGTTTTTGCTATGGCAAAATAATGAATTAGCAAATTAATTATTTCATTAGCAACTGATTCACTAGCATAACACAAATGTTGTGTATCTCACCAGAGGCTAGCACCAGTTTCTCATTAGTCAGGGCAATAAACTCCTCCACAGCATCCTGAGGGTGTCCCTGGTAGTAGATGATGTCCGAATTGTTCAAGAACTGTCTGCAGATATTGCACCTCTCATTTTGTGGTGCTTCCCCCAATTTCTTCTCCACATCCAAATTGTTGTTATTTTCACTATCATCAATCTTGGTAACTGCATCTTCATTCTTTGAAATTGGTTCATTTAATTTGCTGTCACTGCTGGGTTCTATTGTGTCGTCTTCTGCTGATTTTGGGCTGAGCATGTCAGTCTTGTCAGAATTTAGCATTTCTTCATCAGTCAGATCATCATTTGATTTCTCTTCCTCTTTATTCTGTAGTACATCTGAAACACCTGGTATAATTTTGATCTTTTTCTGTAAATAAAGCAGAAGAACAGAGATTATAGCACACATTTCTACATTAAAACTTATATACCTACATTAGTTATAGAGAAATCATACCGGCTGGTCTGAATCACAGTCTTCTGAACTTCTTTGCCTCTTTTTTACAAACATGGAGGTTAGTTTCATTTGATTGCTTGGTAATTGTTTACTCCGCCTCTTCCTGAAAAGGAAGAAATAAGTACTTACATAATTATAAGCAAAGTAGTAAGTAAGTAGTATTTTCTTAGTAAAATATACAATTTGCTAAATTTTTATTCATTCATTTGATCCTTTTCAACCGACTTCAAAAAAGGAGGAGGTTCTCAATTCGACCCGTATGTTTTTTTTTTTCTGTTTGTTACGCGATAACTCCGCCAATTATGAACCGATTTGAACAAATCTTTTTTTGGCGTATAGGTGATACCTCAAGGGTGGTCCCATTGACACCAGGTCAGGATCTGATGATGGGATCCTGGAGAAATTGAGGGAACTCTTCAAATATTATAGGCAGACCTAGTGATTTTTGAGTTTTTCATAATAACTCGTGCAAATGCACATGGTAAGCATAATATTGTGATGCGGAACTGCTGATGAAGACCACATATGGCCACCAGATCTGCTCAATACTAGGTACAAATACAATGCGTGGCTGACGGGCAGGCAACGCATAGCCTAAACCGGTGGACCTAGAGCCATGAAACTTTGTACAGAGGTTCCTTAGTAGCATGGGGTAGCACTGAGATGGGATTTGACAAAATTAATTCCCCAAGGGTGGGGGGATAAGGGGTTACAGTTTGTATTAAACTCAATCTAATCAAATAGGGTTTGTGGAAGTCGGTTTTTTCTAAAGTTTACTTTTTGTTTCAATTATACTATAACTGATTAGGTACTTTACATTGTGTTTGTGATAATTATGCATAAATCTTTCAAATTGGATTTTTAGTCAGAAAGATCGGTCAGAGTGTCGATAAGGGGGCGGAAGCCCCTACTTGTGATTTTTGAGGCCGCCAACCGAACCGAAAGATCTCTGTTTCTCTGTGCTGGAAGTGATGGAAACATTTGTTGTGTCTCAGTTTTGGAGACCTAACCTAAATTTAGACAAGCATTATGTTAAACGATACTTACTTAGCGGAAGGCGACTCAACTGTAAGAGGCAAAGTCTCCGGCTCCGCAGAAATTACCTGCTCACTATCGTCAGTCGTTTTTAAAGGCACAGGCATCTTTTGTTTGGTTAGGTATTCAGCTGTTCATGTGTAATTGGAACGGGTTTATCACGCTACAATTTTGTGTAGGTACTAAGGAAGTATTATAGAAAACATCTAGATCTGGGGCAAAGGATTGAGCACAAAATCCATACAAAATTACAAAAACCAGCACAACACAAAAATGAAAAACAAACAGACAGACAGACAGAGCTGTCAATCAAAATATAAAAGAGCGCGAAAATCGTGAGAGAACGTTGACAGAAGGGCTGCCAGATTTAGACGAAATTTAATAGGGATGTCACCCATACCGATAATCTGTATAGATTGACTCGACTATGATTCTTTTATAAACGCCAAGGATATACAGCTTGGCAGGAAATCCATGGCGCCACTAACTTTTACATGGAAATGGGAAATATTCAGTCAGTTTCGTCAGTTTACACTCTAAATGAATTTGATCCTTGGTGTTTTTTTATTATGTTGGTGTGAAACTTGCATGTTGCAAAGCTTGAGTAGGTTGAGATAGGTATAGTGAAATGTAAGTGCAATAATTAATGAAAGCAAATTATTATATTTTGAAGTAAAACTTCTTGGGGCACGGGGGTAAAATTTATTTAACCTCTCAACTGTGGGTTATTCATATATTTGCTTTTCAATTGCTACTAGCCGGGTGCTATCACGAGTGGCTAAGAAATGTAACGGAAATTGGAATCGGTGACGTCAGGGTCGGCTGAAGACTTTTAAAACCGCAACTATTTTCAATACGGTTTTTAACTAATCAGATAAGATAATAATACATTCGTACAATAAAGAATGTTAATTAGTGAGAGAAAAACCTGATGAAACGTTTACAAATAAAAATTATTTTAAGCATTCTTCCACGAGTTCTTGATTTCCGGTATGGCCAAGATGGCGCCGCCGCCGCCGCCGCCGCTGGCTGGGACAAACAACTAGCATGACTCAAACTACTTCGTTCAACCTCTTTGTTGGAACCGGAACTTATGTTTGACAGCTGTGCGATGCGATCCATACAGTTTGTAAGAAAAGAGTTTCATCAATGTCACACGGGTCGATCTGGATTTCTAAAACAAGAAAAGCAATGCATACATTTGAGCGAGACGGCTTAAAGACGTGACGTCAGATGGTATATAATCTGAGCGAGATGCAAATAGTAGTGACACTATTGAATGAGTAAGTATATCACCACGAGCGCGACAAATTGTAGATAAGGAATGGTGGGAAATAAATGACATGACGTATTAAAAGTAAGTGCAAGTATAAAATAATTTCAAATAATCGGACGTCTGAAACTTAAAAGTAACTTGAAGCAGAGATCTCAAAATTGGAAATTTAAATCTCTTTTAGTATAGGTAGGTATAGGTGTATAGTATAGGTACCACTTAATGATCTAGCTACAGAAGTTTTACTTCTAACACGTGTACGGTGCTACACGCGTATATTTTTTTTAATATTTCTATTACAAACATTGGGATATGGAGTCGTATGTCGTCTTTGATTGGGACACTCCTGCACACCTGCACCTGCTCTTTTCTAGCAAAAATTAGGATAAGGGATACATCCCTATGTAAATGTGGCCTGGCTGACGGTTCTCCTGATCATTTATTCTTTGAATGCTCTAATAATCATACTTCACTCTACGATATTCTCCCTCCAGAATTCCTTCGTCCTCTCAATCTAAACTTTCTTCTTTCCCTTACTCATCCATCATCTGTAAACTTACTAAACAAATTTATATCTACTAACAATATTAGATTATACAATACAAAATACAAAATAGTAGATTGTTTACCAAGGGAGTAAAGAACTATTTTTAGGGCGAGAGTGTTTTTTGACTCCTGAGCGACCGAGGGATTCTAGAGTTGAGTCCCGAGTGTAACGAGGGACTCAAAAGTAGAATCCTGAGGGAGCGAGGGATTCAAAGTACATCACTCGAGCCAAAAATAGTTTTTACTCCTGAGGTGGACACTCTACTTTTCATCACCCTCTATGAGAAAAGTAGTAAGTAATCAATAAAATAACATACATGTACCTATACAGGGTGTAACAGAAAGGGGTGTACAAGCGGAATGAGGGACATCATTCTGAACAACTTTCACTATGGGATCGACTTGATCAGAGCAACTTTATTTTTAACTCAGTACATTTCGGGCCTAGCGCTCAACTGATCTGTATGGTGGAGTGAAAAATAAAGTTGCTCTGATCAAGTCGGTCCAATTGTGAAAGTTGTTCAAAATGATGTCCCTAACAACCTTCTTTCGGCTTGTACACCCCTTTCTGTTAGACCCTATATTTATTTAAGTACACAATTGTCGTGATATGTTGTGTGTAATGGTTTGTTGGAAGAAATATCTTGTTATCTGTTATTAGTTTTCTGTATGTCATTCTTGTCTTAGTACAATAAAGAAATTACGAATTACGAATATGTCCTCCACATAGTTAAAGCTTGTTTAGTATTGGCTAAATCTTGAAAATTGGTTCAAAAAGCATTTTCAGATAACCACTAGTTTTTACATACCTATATTCCTCGTGATTTTATTGGTAACAGATCTTGTATTTGTCATTCGCGTTTGTTGTTATCATCTGGAGTTAGACACTCACTTTCACTCATATTCTTTACTCATATCCGCAAACGAAATTGAAATAATTACAGCATTCAGATTTGGCGCGCTTTGTTTACAAATTTTCCACAACTTTTTAAATTATTTGGTCCGTGTTTCGATATCAATTCTGTAAGGTTGTTTCTCTGTTGTCACCAATCGGTGTCAATCGATTCGGTCGATCGGATTATCTAATCTGTGTCGAGTACGCATTTTAGTACAAACTTTTTTTTTTATTGGCTGCGTTTAGAATCGATCTCTCTTTTAATTGGGTCTGTCAGCCTGAGTGGTAGTGAAACTGATTAGTGACAGCATTTTTTTCCTTTGTACTGGCAACAAAATTAAAAAGTTACTTTTAGTCCCTAGGGACTAAATGACCTACTTTAGTCCCTGTTTGCCGGGACTAAAGTAGATCTTTTTGAATAGATGTGATGAAAAGGTTTATTTTGTTCTCTCGCATAGTTTTACAGGTGAAACTTAACTTAGGTGCTATGTGTTTTGTCATATCTATGTGAGAGACTGGTATCCGTACTAGGAGCACGGAGACTATTATCTCTTCTGTGCCCGTAGTTGTGAAGTACTGTTGCACAGCGAAACTCGCGCAGCGGTTTCGTAGTTGTTTCGCAGCGGAGGTGTGCTACACAGGCATCAATGATGTTTCGCGCCGCGGGGCGGGCGCGCCACACCGATAATCCTTAGTTATTGTTCTGAGGGTAATCCATAGCAACGAGCAAGAGTAGTTTGGGTTGCTGGAAGCGGAAGATTCAACTGACAGACTATCAGCAGTTTGTCAAGAGCTTCAATTCAAACCTCAGATCAATGAAACTATTTTTCCCTCTTTCCTCCAAGTTTTCAACAAACTGTCAATGTCAACAACTCGACAGACGAGCAACAGACCAACGCGTACCTATTTGACATTTGGCCCTCAGGTTTGGCCTCAGGGTTTGGCCTAAAGATAGAGATAAAACTATGTGCTAGAGGGAAACAGTGACTGAATGAAAATAAGCGAATGGGCTGGATTACAGGGGAGGTCACAGGTTAAAGGTTACCATGCTTTAGTTATTGTTCTGAGGGTTACGGGCACGGGTATATATGATCGAAGGTTACCATGCCACATACAATATAAAATCAGCGGTCAACCTATTTGTCAATAGTCTGAGTATTTGTCCCATTTTTCCAATCATTTAACTCAAAGCTTGTCAACAGATTAGGTAGGTAGGCCTAGGCAGTGAAGGCCCGTCGCCCCGTCGCCCACCGATGGGCACAGGCCTTTACTCGGATATGAGTAAGATTGAGCCATATTTCACCACGCTGCCTGGCTACAGAGCCAACCATTCCCATTGCAACGAATAGCTGAGGAGCACTAACCTAAACATTGTAATTTACACATTTGACTGTGCCGCCTGGAGGCTTCGATCCTGGAGATAGCCTCCAGGAATTGCGTATAAACACTACGCCGAAGTTACGCGACCGAAATTTTACGTTCCGACGTATTCAGCTGATATGAGTTGATATCTAAGGTTGATATGATATGATGATGACACACCATAAGTGCCGAAGTTACCTAGTAGTTACCTTACTTAGTTGCCTTTGCCTGCCGTTACTGAACTTACGCCGCCCGACCGAAATTACGCTGTATGCTATATAACGCAACGCAATTTCGGCATTGTGTGTGTGTGTGTGTGTGTGTCGTTGTGTGTTCGGTGTAATGTGTTACAGGCGTAAGTAAATGCATGCCGAACTTCGGTCGCGTATAGAGATGGGCAAAAGACTCAGTATTTATCCAAGCTTGGATAAAAAGCCGTAAAATGCCGTTTATACTGAGTATTTATCCGAAATCGAGGCATTTTATTTTTTACTTTATGAAGTCTTGTTTTTATACAAGATCGTGGATTACTTGATAATTATGAAGTAAAGGGTGTTATGGGAGCGATTTAACACGCTTTTATTAGCTTCACTTGTATGTCTGTATGTTTGTATGTTTGCATGTTTGTATGTAACGGAATCTTCGAACGCTCTTTTGATCCACTTCCCGTGATCCGATTGAGCTGAAATTTTGCTTACGTATGTAAGTTATATGACAATGCAATATTTTTTGACTGATAGCTGATCTGACGATGGAGACGGAAGGAGGCCAAGGGAACTCAGTTGCCAAAAGACGCAACCCTATCATGTGTGGGCTCATTTGATTCGTCTTGACGAGTACTTTGATCCCGCATGGGGTCCAGGGTCTGATGTTGGAACCCGAAGATGGAGCCGGAAGTTAGCCAAGGGAACTATGTTACTAAACGATGCAACCCTATCGAGTTTGGGCTCATATGATTCGTTTTGACGAGTACTTTGGTCCCGAATGAACTCCAGGGTCTGATGATGGAGCCGGAAGGTGGCCAAGGGAACTCAGTTAACAAACGACCCAACCCTATCGAGTTAAGGTTCATTTGATCCGTCTTGACGAGTACTTTGGTTCCGAATGAGATCCAGGGTCCGATGATGGAGCCGGAAGGAGGCCAAGGGAACTCCATTACTAAAAGACGTAACCCTATCATGTGTGGGCTCATTTGATTCGTCTTAACAAGTACTTTGGTCCCGAATGAGATCCTAGGTCTGATGATGGAGCTGGAAGGTGGCCAAGGGAACTCTCTCTCTATATCTCTCTCTCTATATCTCTCTCTATCTCTATCTCTATCTCTCTTTTACTTTTTCTCTCTTAGTCTATCTCTATCTCTATCTCTATCGCTATCTCCATCTCTATCGCTATCTCCATCTCTATCGCTATCTCCATCTCTATCGCTATCTCCATCTATATCGCTATCTCCATCTATATCTATATCTATATCTATATCTATATCTATATCTATATCTATATCTATATCCATATCCATATCCATATCCATATCCATATCTATATCTATATCTATATCTATATCTATATTTATATCTATATCTATATCTATATCTATATCTATATCGATATCGATATCTATATCTATATCTATATCTATATCTATATCTATATCTATATCTCTATCTCTATCTCTATATCTATCTCTATCTCTATATCTCTCTCTATATCTATCTCTATCTCTCTCTCTATCCTTCTCTCGCTCTTTCTCTCTCTATCTCTCTCTATCTCTATCTCTCTCTTTCTCTTTTTATCTTTTTATCTCTTTCTCTCTCTCTCTATCTCTCTCTATCTCTTTCTCTCTCTCTCTATCTCTCTCTATCTCTATATCTATCTCTCTCTGTATATCTCTCTCTGTATATATCTCTCTCTATATATATATCTCTCTCTATCTCTCTTTTTTCTTTTCTCTCTTTCTCTTTTTCTCTCTTTCTCTCTTTCTCTCTTTCTCACTCTCTCTATCTCTCTCTGTCTCTCTCTCCGTCTCTATCTTTCTCTCTATATATCTCTCTCTATCTCTATCGCTATCTCTATCTCTATCTCTCTCTCTCTCTCCCCCTCCCTCCCTCTCACTCTCCCCCTCCCTCCCTCCCTCCCTCCCTCCCTCCCTCCCTCCCTCCCTCCCTCCCTCACTCCCTCCCTCCCTCCCTCCCAATTGTAAATGAAAACAGGCCTAAAGTAGTTTATTACTCCGTGAATGTCTCAAGACTCGATTCACAGCGATGCACTCTTGAGTAAGGTTTCAGAATAAAGGAGATGCTTGAGAGTGAAACTTAAATTTGAGTCGGATTTACGTAATTTCAGCTTGAGACTGATCTTGAGATTCGTTCTGGAATACGACCCTTTATCAATCCAAGCTATTTTATGATATTAACTAGAGTAAAATGTTTATAGCCTCGATTTTGGCTAAAAACTCAGTGTAAATGATAAAAACTCAGTAAATACTCAATTTTGCTAAAAACTCAGTAAAATACCAAATGCTTTTTACCCAGACCGCCCATCTCTAGTCGCGTAACTTCGGCATAGTGTGTTTAGACACGTTTGGCCCGGCAACGGTGACGGGGCGCACCGGTTTAGTGCGAAAGTGAGGGACAGAGTTATACATACAGTGTGAGTCTGCATAAAGTGCACATAGCGATCTGGGTTATAGAGGATCAAATATTATCGACCAAAAGTATTTTTGCCGCTGACTAATTGACTATCTACCAACTGCAAAAAAATATCATTTTTACGAGATGGAAGGAATTACAGGGTTAGGGCTTGTACACAAAACTGCGATGCGTCGTCGCATCGCAAAAATCTGCCATCATTTCTATGTAATTCGCCGAAATTTTTTGCGATGCGACGCCGCAACGCCGTTTTGTGTACAAGCCCTTAAAATTAACTGGATAGTTCTGGAACAAGCGGTGCTGCCAGAATAAAATAGTCACTACAACATGTTAATTGGTTGTTTATGGAAAACCCATGGAAAAACCCCTATTTTTTCAAGCACTTTTTCAGTGACAAACTGCTGACTGATCCGTCAAATTAAAATCGTAAGAGAAACCGGCCGTTAATAAACCAACTTAAATACCATTGAACTACTAAAAAAACTACTACTAAAACTACTACTATTGAACTTACCTACTTATTTTTACAATTTGAAAACACTCACATGACTTTTTTTGTCATCTAATCTACCAGTAAAGCGGGCTACACACGACATGATATCGGTGGCGATCTCGGGTGTAAAAAGGTGATAAACTGGAGCCGCCTGCTGTGTGCGCTTGGAGTGGTGTACTCACACAGCAGGCGGCTCCAGTTTATCACCTTTTTACACCCTAAATTGCCACCGATATCATGTTGTGTGCAGCCCGCTTAAATCTAATCAGAAATCTCTTAATGCTTTTCAGAGATCCTGTTTTTCAATATGTTTTTTAATATGGCAACATCTTCTATAGATTCATATGTTCTAGCATTAATGAAATCATCGGTAGCAAATATGGCATCACATTTCTTCTTCAGATCCTCAAGCTGTAACATATCAGCCAGTTTCATATAAGAAATGGCATTTTTAGCATTTGCTATCTGGCACATCTTTACCTCAGCAGCTTTTTTAAGTGCTTTTAAATCATATTTCTCTGCAGCAAAAACCACTTTTTCACAGAGGTCAGAGTGGATAGTTGTTATGCCACAGTAAATGTAACGTACAATCACATCTATTGTTTCCTTGTCAATGTCAGGCACATGTAGTATGCCATTACCAGCCTCTGCTCCATGTGTGAAGACAGCTTTGAAAACCGGGCTAGCACTAGCCAACACAAAACGATGAAGATAGACATTATGCCCGTCACCGGTGCTGATGACTGCATCATGGAATTTTTTTGAGTTGTACATTTTCATCCAAATACGACGACTCCAGTCCAATTTAGAGGAATCTACGTGGTTGTTAATTACTTCTTCAGAACACTTTTGGAATTGAATTAAATATGTGACATCATCAGTGAAATTATCTACATTTATGAAATCCAAATCCTTCTTAGTTGATTTTGGCAGAATCACCTCTGGGACAAGATAATCATTAATCTTGACTTTCCATGTATCAGTGAGGGCGTTCATTATGCAGACAGCTTTTACTTTAAATCCATTCTTGTCACGTATCTCACGACTTAAAAACAGCTTCATCTCAACTTGATCATCACTGTATGTGTCACCGATGGTCACAATGCAGTTCTGGTTCTCTGCATTTTGGATCATATCCTTATTTATCTTAAAGCTCTTTGCTTCCACAGTTTTGCAAGAGTTATCAAGGACTATTTGCGACATGTTTAAGCTGCAACAAACAATGAATAAGTTAAATTATCGATTAGCTAAAAACTGATGCAAGTCTGCCTCTTCCCCCCAACCAACCGTGTAAGAAAAGATTTGTTGGTCAGAGTGTCGATAAGGGGGCGGGCCGGGGCGGGTAAGGACTTTAGAAAGACCGCGGTTGCAGATGCTTATGCCGATTTTTTCTATGCTAGATTAATGTATTTAAAGACGATCCCAACAAAAACATGCATACGCATATACAAAAACGCCAGTCTCGCAGCCTGCGCAGTTTATTCTACCGTAAAAAGTTGTGAGATCTAATTTTAAACCAAGTCGGTTAATTTAACCAGTATCTGTGTATGGTAGAATCTTTCCAACAACTTTATTATCGTATACTGTTAAGTACCTACCTAATTAGTTAACTAATAACATTTATAGTGATCGGATCAATATAAGACATCTTTATTTCTTCAATAATAATTAGAATGACTTGGCAATCGCACAATATAGGACCGTGTGTGCAACGTAATGTACCTATTGCTCTCGCTCCGAAATAATTCGTTGCTTTCTTATTAGTTAAGTTTATCTTTATTTAGAGATGTGTTGTGTTGAGTAATAATATTCATTTGTGCTCTGGGTGCTATAGAGTGGTCAGTTGAGCGCGATTGCCAAGTTATTATAATTATTATTGAAGAAATAAAGATGTCTTATATTGATCCGATCACTATAAATGTTATTAGTTAACTAATTAGGTAGGTACTTAACAGTATACGATAATAAAGTTGTTGGAAAGATTCTACTATACACAGATACTGGTTAAATTAACCGACTTGGTTTAAAATTAGATCTCACAACTTTTTACGGTAGAATAAACTGCGCAGGCTGCGAGATTGGCGTTTTTGTATATGCGTATGCATGTTTTTGTTGGAATCTCATTTCTTTTTGTAAGTAACTTTCCTTTTTTAGGGTACCGTACCCGAAGGGTGCCAAACGGGACCCTATTACTGAGACTTCGCTGTCCGTCTGTCCGTCCGTCCGTCCGTCTGTCCTGTCTGTCACCGGGTCCGTCTGCACGAACCGTAATAGCTAGAAAGCTGAAATTTTCACAGAATGTGTATATCTGTTGCCGCACCAACCACAAATACTGAAATATGAGAGATATTGCAAATTAAAGGGGGCCCCGATACAAGAGACGTGTTTAGATACACTTACGCATTTCAAAATGGAGATCTTGACTGAAACTGTTTATTTATTGTCATAGCAACCATGTCATAGACACATATACTACACATTTAAATATGATAGCATATTTCGCGTCAACCCACATGGTTGTGGTTAGCCGGTATGATGTAGACTCTCAATCCGGAGGTCGTTGGTTCAAATCTCGTGAAGGCATAAACTTTTTAAATTTTCTTTTTGTTTATTTTTTTATTGTTTTGAGTGCTTTTGATTTGTTGTACGATGGTACGGTACCCTTCGTGTGCGATACCGACCCGCACTTAACCGATTATTTCTTTTCGGGTACTATTTCTTGTGCGTTAGCTACCGACTTTCTCAAAGCCCACTCCCTATCTCTATGGGCTCTTCTGTGTGGCTTCGATGTTACGATTTGTGACAAGTCTGGGCGGTGAATTATATAAATATAAATCATACCTCAAACCAAACCATACCGCGATTCAGGAAATGCACACCTAGCGACATCTAATGCGGAATAGCGATATTAGACAATATTGTAACCGCTTTATTTAAATCATAGCTGGAACCAAACCATACCGCGATTCAAGATACACATAGCGACATCTAATGGGGAATAGCGATGAATCGAAGTAGTCGTGTACTGAGCTTAGTGATAATTAATGTATTATGAAATTGGGGCTAAAATTGCGCAATGTTTGAGTTTTCCTTGGCTTTGCAGGCTAAACTTTAACCATGCTCAAAATTTTAAGCTTGTGGGTCCGCTAGAAGTAACCTTTAGAGTTTTCATGATCGTGAATCAGTGAGTCAGTGAGTGTCAAAATTAAGGAACTTTGAATTGCTGTACCTTCAACTCTACTGGTTCAAATTTAATGAAATTTTGAGAATATGTCTTATGACATGGTGCCTTTTAGCCGCCGAGAATTCAGGTTTCTATCTTTATCCACAACGGAGTAACAGGTAGGTCAAATATGCTCTGAATGGCTTCCAGTAAAGGATGTTACTGCTGCGCCCGTATGTTTTGCTCTTTGCTCGACTTGGCGGGGGCGCTACCGCGCCCCCAGATATCAAAATACGCGAACTGTCGGAAATCATTAGTTTTTGAGTTATGAATCTTTGAAAATCGCCATTTCAAGCATTCGGGACACGTGGGGATGTGGGAGTATTAGGGTGGGGAAACGACGGATTTGGCCGCTTTTTTGACGTAAAATGGCATAAAAAGGTCATTGACCTTAACCAGAAATTGACCTTAAACGCGTTTTTCGCATTTAAATACCTAAATTTTTGCCGGTCTTTGCCGGGTCATTGACCTTGACTTTCAACTTTTGATATTTTCCCAGAAATTTCTACATTTTGCTCTTTTCGCCGTTGTTTAAAGTTCATTGAACCCAAGGTCGTTGACCTTGACTTTGAAATTGACCTTTTTGCATTTTATACAAAAAGTTCTTAGTTTTAACTGAGAAGTAACCTGTCACATCCAATTTAGTTCTGTGAAACTTCATGGGGTCGCCTCGCTCCGCTTCGCTCCGCTTCGCTTCACTAGGCTCCGGGTGGTTCATAACGTTGTGACCTAACACAACCTATCTTTAGTATTCCAACAGAAAGTGACCTATAACATTTGGTTCTGTGAAACTTCATGGGGTCGCCTCGCTCTGCTTCGCTTCACTAATCAATAATCAACAGCGTTACAAAACAGATGTATCCTTAAAAATTAACACCAATTACATAGCCAATAATAGATTACCCCAAAAGATCCATTTGTTATTAAATGTGTTTTAGTAAAGCAAAAAGAAGAAACGGACTAGTAGAAGCACAGCTGCTGTATTTTTTTTTTTTTTATGTATGTTCATTCTATTACATTTATATATTATGTTTATATAAGTATATAATGTGAATACATATATATATATATATATATATATATATATATATATATATATATACATATATAAAAATAGATATGCAATAAATATATTTCTATATAATAATATAATATGTTGCTTAGTTTATTGTTCCGGTTGTGTAAAGTGTTTGAGAATGCAGTTTCTGAAGGAGGCCCTGGAGTTATTGAACGGGTCGATGTGTTGGAAGGTGTTATTGTAAGTACGTGTGATCCTGGTGAGCGGCTCGTTGGCGGCGTAGTTAGTGCGTCGCGCTGGCACACGCAGCAGCGGCGTGTGGCGCGTGCGCCGCAGCGGCGCGCAGTACTCCACCGAGCGCACCAGCGCGGGGCAGTCGACTCGCGACACAAGTATGTCGTACAGAAACATTACATCTAACATCACTCGTCTGTCTGCCAGAGAAAGAATACGATGTCCGGAGCAACTGTCTTCGTGACCTAACACAACCTAAATTTAGTATTCAAACAGAAAGTGACCTATACCAACCGATTTGGTTCTTTGAAACTACATGAGAGAGAAATACTTTAAGATTTGAAAATAAAACAATTCACTTTTAATTTTTATTTAAATATTTGTATCGGCAAAACTGACTCGGAACGGCTTTATAGACGCTGTAATCGATTTTGGTGGGACTCGGAACATGGGGCTATATGTTCATAACAACGTATTTATTTTGTCAGTTTTTGTAACCTCAAAATGGAAACTTTAATAATTAATTACTTGAAAACTAATTATTTCCAACGATTCTCGTATTTTGATATCGTCTTTAAATACACTAATCTAGCACTGAAAAAATCAGCTTAAGCATCTGCGACCGCGGTCTTTCTAAAGGCTAGCCCGGGGCGGTGTCCCTCTTAAGCGGGGTTTTCACGATAAGAGTTTGCTTGGACCGAGTGCACTATTCTATTCTTCCGATGCGGAATAACGAAACGGGATTCAATCCTATACAAATCCGCGAAAATTCCGAAAGGAAAACTTCCGACTGTACCTATGTATGCTGGCCTTATCGACACTGACCCGACTCGAGCGAGACATCACAACATTCACATCCCAGTCCCTCCAAGATTTGGCGGTATGGTCTTTGGAAGCTTTACAACTTCCATGAAAAAGGTCTGCACCTACCACCTACTAATCTTGCACTCTTTTCATTTGTAATTTTGTATGGTAGCTTTCATATTGTATATAGGTACGCATTAATTACGCACCTGCTGGTAGTGGTTCCGTCCGTCCGCCTCAGGGTTCCGCACAAACGAAAAACAAACAAACGACAAAACGACAAACTAAGAAGATGGATGACTGAAGATGAGAAAGAAAAGATACCAACCTTCGCTTCGGCACTTCGGCGACACCAACCGTGTTTTTATTTTGACGTCGATTTGGTGGGTGGATTGGGTGGATTGGATGGATTGTCGTGGTGGGATGACAGTGGATGGGGAAGGGAAACTTCACAGGACTTCACTGACCACAAAATCGACCAGAGAGGACCATCTATCTATAAGAAAGTAGGTACCTACATAAAACTACAATGGAAATTGAAATGGGGGCTACTTATATGACTCTGTGAATGGGGGATTTCTGGGATTTCCAGGGAATTCATCTTCCTTGTCTTGTCTTTGTTTTCTTGCGCCCCTCACCCCTCACCCCACCTCAACCAACGCAACGCAGGCCGAACCGAGGCGAACCTTCGTCGAACGTCGAACGAATGTGTGTGATGATGACTGACTGACTGAGACTGACTGTCGACCGCAGCATCGAAGACCGCAGCTTGAAATCTTTCCTGAGTAAAAATTCAGAGCCGTAAAAAGTTTGGAGAAAAGAAAGTTTTGTTTGTTTACAAATACAAGAGAATTAGGTACCGAAGTTTTTCGAAAGAAATCTACTACTAAATCAAAGTAATTTCAATATAGTGCCTGAAATGTCTTTTATAGCCGCCATTGTAAGGTATTATAAACCAATAAGATTAAAAACTTTGAGGTTATTTTCATCGGTGGGCTATCCAGAAATCGACTTGGATTATTACTGTAACCCGATCAATCTTCCAGAAATCAAAACTAACATTGACCTTAGAAAAGGTGTAGGTGACATTGCGCGTGTCCAGAATATATACAATAGTTTGAAAGTGGCTAAAGTGTCAGATCAGTCTTACCACCAAAAGCAGCAGGAGTTCTATGAAGAACTAGCCAAGTTACCTAACAGAACCCACCCTTCTGTGCAAAGTTACCAAGAGAATCCGATATTGATGAAAGAAATCAACAAGAGGAAATATTTTGGTGAGCACAGTCCTCTTGAATTCAGTGAAATAACGAGGCGTTTGAATTTGATGCGAACTGATAAGTTGGGACACACTTGCGGTCACAAGAGCTACTACTTCCTAGGTGAATTGGCAGAGCTTGAAGAAGCACTGATAAAGTATACAGTCACTGCGTTGTTGAAGGACGGTTTTCAGTTAATATCTGTTCCTGATATCCTACCAAGCAACATTCTTGAGAGTTGCGGTATGTCTATGAACAGTGATAGAACTCAGGTATTTTGTTTCTATATTTTCATAGGATCTTTCACTTTTCGCCTCAAAGAACCTTGGCCGACTTGTCAGGCTTTATGGAATATAGTCTTTAGAGTCCTTAATTGGCCTGTGTTCAAGCATATTTTTAAGTTATAATAATGTATATTGTGCTGTGGACTCAGTTCCCAAATAAACAAATATAGTAGGGGATAGCGCACATTAGGACGGGCTGCAGCATCCCAGGGCGGGACGGGCCGCATCACCCCATACAAAATCATGCGACCTGTTGCGCCCCGGCACAGTGTGCGTTAGTAAACTGCGGCCCGGCATGCTGCGACCCGTCATAATGTGCGCGATGCTTAATAGTAGGTATAGTAGATTGCTTCCACTGAAAAAGAGTTATTTTGTATGCAGTCGTCTGCTCAGCTCTCCGGCTTCTTTTCCTCATTACCCTTTTTTAGTGGAAGGCTGGCATTATGCATAACAAACACAATAAATTCACAAACACTCATAATTTATAATTTCTTTATAACACTCATCCATGATGCTGTACCAATTTGTTAGGTAATGGCCCAGGAACTTCCTAGCGTTTCTTACCAAAACCAGCCTCGAGTTGATACATGTATGGTATATGCAAAGATTTTTTAATCTTTCAGATCTATTCTTTAGACCCGGTGCATCACGGACCGGACCTCTACTTGTCTGGGACTGCAGAGATGTCATTGGCAGGTTTGCTGATGAACTCCATCCATCAAGAGTCAGCATTACCCCTGAAGTTAGCAGCTGTCAGTCGATGCTTTCGAGCAGAAACATCCAATGTGATAGAGGAGAGGGGTATTTACAGGTCAGTTATCTTTACTGATATGATAAGATCACTACTGATACACAAGCCTTGTGATTGTGAACCATATTAACTGTGGAGAAAACAACCACTAAGTTACACTTGGTACCTATTACATTGTAGGAGTAAGCAGATGGCTAACTTCTACATTATTTAGTTTGTGTAATCCTGTCATAATTATCTATATTTTGTTTGTATAATCGTGTCACATTATCGAAGGAAACTAAGGAACAGAGTTATTCACTGTGTATTGCTCTCCCTCACTTTACATGAACAAAGGCGAGCTTATCTCTCTTATCACTTTCCCACTATATCATCCGTTCCTTGGTGTGTTTAGAGTGCACCAGTTCACCAAGGTGGAGATGTTCGTGGTGTGTGCGCCGGCGCATTCGGACGCGGCGCTGGAGCGACTGCGCGCGCGGCAGGAGGCTCTCTTCGCGCCGCTGCACTTGCACATGAGGGTGCTGGACATGCCGCCGCACGAGCTTGGCGCTCCGGCTTACAGGTTCATAAAGCTTTACCGTTAAGTGCCTTTTCATACTATACTGGTTCCCGTATAGCCGGGGCGCCCCGGCTCGGCTACTCGGCGGCGAAGCATATGGCCTTAAACATTGGCTTTCATACGTACCTACTGGCGTAATGTGCCGGGCAATCGTGTGAATGTATTACCGGTTAGTTGGCATCGGCTATGTAGTATAAAATGGCACTAACAGTGACGGCAGCACCGAGACATTATTCTTGCAAATGGAATACATATTGACCTGATCAGCCGATTTTCAAAGTTACTATCCAATGCTTCTTGGGGAAGGTTATAAGCTAATTGAACGTAAAATAGTTTGCATTAATAATAATCTGTAACTTTTTTTTTAGAAAATACGACATAGAAGCGTGGATGCCAGGCCGTAACAACTATGGAGAGATTTCTAGCTGCAGTAATTGCACTGACTACCAGTCCAGAAGGCTGCATATAAAGTATACAGATAGCAGCGGCAACCTCCAACATGTCCACACACTCAATGGGACCGCTTGTGCTGTCCCAAGAATGCTCATTGCATTACTAGAGACACACCAAACTCCAAAAGGGAAAATATCCATTCCTGAAATACTTACACCATACATGAATGGCAGAGAATTTATATCTAAAAATCCTAGTGTCCCTGAATTGAAGTTACATAAAGTAAAAAAGTAACTAGGTAGGTAATATGTTCTTGAAATGTTTCATTTTGCTTTATTCATACATTTTGTAATCAAATAAATTTTGAACTAGTCACTAGTAAAACCTTAACTTGGTTTCTTATTTTTCAATCCTTTAGTTTGTTTGGAGAACTTCTTCATCTTAGCTTTCAATTGATTGATGTCAACAGAAGTCTCTTCAGTAGTTGGAGCTGCTGAGGCTGTTGGCTTCTCTTGGGGAGGTACATAGTCTTTCTGACGTTGTACGTCACGAGCTTGTTTTGCTTGAGCTTGTTTTTCTTCTTTCTCATGACGGTGTTTAGCTTTCTTTTGTTCATCTTTGAGGAAGTATTCTCCTGTAGCAAGTTCACGGTCAATCTTACTCTCTGTTTGAGCTGGTGGGAATGGAGTATATGGCTTCTTATTAACCTTCTTCTTGGGTTGTTTTCTTGGAACATTCTTACTCTTAAACTTTGGCAAGAATCGATCCCAACTTTCATTTCTTAATTTTGGATCTTTCATAAGTTCTCTTTTAATCATCAATGTTTTAATATTGTACATGGGATGGATGTTTGTCATAGTGTCTTCAACAATACGCCTTACTTGAATAAGGCCCTTATATGGGCCAACAGCTGAGACAGTATTTCCCTGGACAAGCACATAACACTCTGTTAACAGTTCTATAGACTTCAGAGTGACACCATTTGGTCCAATAAGCCGTTGCCTTCTTTTCAGAAATGTTTCCTTCTTGCTGCAGAATGAATTAATCTTTATAATGTCACAGCCTATCTCATCTTCTAAAACTCTTACGCCTTGTTCAAATGGAACACTTCTTGACAGTAGTTTCATAAAATCTCTAGCTTTGATAATGATGTATGGATCCCAAGTTTTTCTGGTGGTTTTTACGGTTAGGCTGCCTTCTATGAGGTCTAGTTCAGCGACAATGTTGTGATCTTTTAGTACCTTTTGAACTAGTGGCCAACATTCTTTGAGATACTGTTCGCGATATTTGGGAAACAGCGTAGCAAACTTGCTTTCTTCGAGTAAACCATGTGGATTGTCATCTGGCGTAAACTTGGGTATTTTCATGGCCCACGCATTTTCGATTGGACCTGTCTCTTGCGGCTCATCGTCACTATCGTTGCTGTTCATAATAAATAGTTACTTTTAGTAAAATATTATCCAACGCAAAATACAAGAATACAACACGAGGGGAGGGAGATCATCTCCCGAAGATGGATGGGATGTGTGTGACAGACAGCATTTATTTCAGGGATGGGCCAATCCGATCCGATTTTTTGGAAAATCGGATCAAGACCCGAACCATCTGATTTTTGGATCGGGTCGAAGGCTTACGATCCACTAGCGGATCGATCCGAAATTATGAGAAATCGGATCGTGATCGTATCACATATTTACTTATATTAATTTCCTAAATAATTCTGTTTATAACTGGAATTTTATAAAATTATATTCGATCACATCCTATGAAGTTGTTTTGCACACTCTGGCTTTACCAAACATGATCTTTCTAAATAAAAATCGTGTGAGCTGAGTATGAGGGTAGGTGGATTAAAATTCTGCCTGGGGGTACTCCGAGCTGACTGCCAACCTCCAGTAGTGGAGAGGCACTGAAAGAAGAAGATTAACACCCAGTTTCCTAGGCGCTGATTAAAGTTAACAGGTTGGTTGAATCAGTTTCGGCCAACCAAGTTCCGTCATTTTGAATAATAGCGGTTCGTGATTGGCTAAAGCTGATTTAACCAACCTGTTAACTTTAATCAGCGCCCAGGAAACCGGGCATAAAATTAATAAATATGGAGATGATGCCTCCATGAAACAGTGAATTGCCAGTGTGTTGTTTGTTACACCCTTACACTATTTTAAATCTTCAGAAATCTTTAAAAGTGGTCACAGTTTCGGGATTGTTACGTAAAATGGTGTCTGTGTCGTAACACTGTACACACAATGACTAGAAAATATTTCATTTACTTTTTTTAGTCGTTTTTCTCACATTTTACTGAAACATTTCTTTCATTCGTTTTCGGACGATTTTTTAAGAAATCGGATCGATGACATGCGATCCGTCCGTGTAGGTAGCAGGAAAAATTACGCATCGAAAAAGTATTCGAATTGAAATATCAGTGGCTCATCGACCGTACGAGCGAAGCGTCTCCGTTTCAGGATTTGGTAAAAATGCTTTCGTATGACGATTAAGTTTTTGGATCTTTTCAAAATGGTGGAGATGTGGGGTTTTGAATGTACCCATAAGTTTACATCATCCGACCTCAGGAAAGAGGTATTGCTGCTGTCAAAAGAGTCCGTGAAAGTTCGCGTTTACGAAACTGGGCAATGAAAACTAGAATTCGTTCCATTTTCAAATTTATTACACATTCTTATGTTTAAATGGTTCATGTCATGACGAAGAACCTACCACAGACTACCACTCACTATGCTTGACACTGTGGCGATACGTACGACTCAGTTTTGTTTTTCATAAATTGTTAGGGAAACCGCGTATAGGCGTTTTTTAACACGCCCGGCCCGGCACCGGCACCGGTTTAGTGAGTAAACGCTCATGCACACGAGACGGTTTTTCTAGACCACGAGGTCAGTGAACTTTCAACGGCTTTTTCAATAAAAAATCAGCCATTTTTGTCCTTTCCCCACGCTAATTACTCCCACATCCCCACGTGTCCCGAATGCTTGAAATGGCGATTATTAAAAATATAACTCTAAAACTACTGATTTCCGACGGTTCCCGTATTTTGATATCTTCTATAAATACACTAATCTACATTAAAAAACCATCATGCATAACTGCATAAGGCTGCTTTTCCACCAGAGATGTGCTATGCAGCTATGCTGCGAAGATGTGAAATCTACGCTATGAAAATACAATGTACCGTTTCCACCAATACTACGCTAGGTATTGAATGTACCTAGCTGTGCGAGAAAGATGCGCATCTCGAGCTATGCTATGTATCGATAGTAGGGAAACGGCAAGGGAGGCGCGGTGAGGGGAGCCATATAGCAGGCATCTATAGCACGCATCCATAGCACGCATCCATAGCACGCATCCATAGCACAGATCCATAGCACGCATCATTCCATACAAAAAACATATCTTAGTTGAATCCGTTTCCACCAGTGCTAAGCTATGTGCGCCAATAAATATGATTGGTGGATATCAAACGCATCGTAGCACATCTCTGGTGGAAAAGCAGCCTAAGCATCTGCGACCGCAGTCATTCTAAGTTTTTCCGTTTAATTTACCTCGCTCGAATGATGTAAAGTATTATGCTTACCTCGGAGTGTAAGTAGCTATTTTTATCTTACGTATTTATCACGCTGGGTAGCGTAAGGACAAAAGAGTCCTTGGAACAATATTGACATTAAAATTATAAAAAAAAAAATGTCATTAAAATTATTTTGACAGTGGGTACCAAGACGTCAATGAATGTCTAATTTTTGACGTTGGTACCCACTGTCAAACTAATTTTAATGTATTTTTTTTTTTACAAAAAAAAATAAAAAAATGGCTCGAATCAACCGGTTATATATACAGATAAAATAAAAATCTGGGGGCGCGGTAGCGCCCCCAAGCCAAGTCGAGCAAAAAGCAAAACATACGGGCTCACAGAGCCACCAGTATGTACAATGTCTTAAGGTTTATTTCACCTGAACTCGAACACTTTTTCGATCTGGTAAATATTCCTGCTTGACCCACCGATCCGCGTGGATCGAGTTGTTACGATCCGATACGATCTACGAAATCGGATCGTAACTGTCGTATCGCACATGCATGGCACATCCCTAAATTTACTGAATGACATGACAGATAAACAGCTGGCTATAATATTTATTTTTATTGTACGGCTCTGGATTCTTGTCCTTCAGCTGACTATAAAAATGAATGAATGTAAACATGTCACAAATGACGTTCCGATTTATGAATTTGTATTTTACAGTTTCCTTCCTCTTCTCCTTCAGAATGTTTTCGTGCAACAGCAGAAGAGTTAAAAATCATACTTTATGGCAGGCCGGGCCGCGTCAAGGACGCCCATGCGCGCTCGTGGACGCCCGCGTGACCGCTCCGTAGGCACGCTCCGATTCCGACGCAGTGACATGACACGAAGCTGCTATAATCGGAACAAACTTCAGAGGAAGTCTCGGTTCGGCTTGCTCTGAATTCGGCTCGATTGATCCGGAGTCCGGACAAACAAAGTGTGTACCCAACGCAACCATAGACTACAAGGAAGGTTTCTCGTGGGTTTCTCCCCGAATTACGTCATGTCACTGTTGCCAGGTATTCTACTTTATAATTTACGCGCTTTCAGGGATTTCTAAGATGATTTAATGAATGACGAAGCTTCTGTAGGTAGCTAAATTAAAAAGAAAAAATTGTTAGAAATTAGGTACTTAACTAACCAAGTATTGTACACTTGGTTAGATAGGTAAGTAGGTACCTAATTTCTGACAAGGTTTTTTTCATAATCCAATAGAGACTGTACCAAAGACAAGCCTTATTTTCCTTCGCGCTGCGCATGATCATGATTCATGAATTCATGATCACTAATTAATTAATGTCGAATCGTACAGGGTGACATTTAATTAGCTGACCATGTTTTGTCTGCCTGCCTGCCTGCCTGCCTGCCTGCCTGCCTGCCTGCCTGCCTGCCTGCCTGCCCCCCTTGATAGGAGGTATATCTGTTTGATTATTACGTATCTACCTACTATGCATGGTGGGTGCCTGCCTACCTCAGGCTGGGATCAGAGCAACTTTATGTTTCACTTCTCTGATCAGTTCCGGTTACAACCTGTGTAAATGTTTTATTTGCCTACCTCGCATTAATGATGTAAAGAGTAGAATGCTTACCTCGGGTTGCAAGTAGCTATTTCACCCTCGAATTATATTATATTCGTCTAAATATCTCGGCAACACTCGACCCGTTTGACGCCCGTGCGAGCGTAGCGAGCGATTGGATATTGTTCCGAAGTAGCTCACTTATGCCCCTTGTGTAACAATGTACTATTTCGTACTACTTCAGTTTATTATAGGTACCAACCATGCCTAAAATGGGTATTTCGAAATCAATGTTTGCCACCCTGGCTAATACAAAAACAGAAGAACAGAGATGATTTTGTGTTGTTTGTGTTCGTGTGTGTGTTGGTTTGGTTGACGTGACGCATGAAATTTTTATCTTTGCTTGCTCGACATTTGCAGACGTATAGCTTGCACTAAATATATTATTTATCTCTTGTGTAAGTGAGTACCTGTGCTGTGATGTGATCTTTCATTTAATTTCGTCAGGCTGGGCTGGGTAAAGGTACGAGTTGGAACCCGGCAGCAGGCAGCAGCAGCCGACAGCAGCAGTACCCGGCAGCATGACGCGGCGACATGCTTCTTCTTCTTCTTCTTCTTCCGTCAGGGGGATGTTGTGCCTGCACCTGGCCCACGAGAGCGGGGCCTTTGTGCATGTCCCCTGCACCTGCACTCTAATTCAGCCATCCCAACTCCAGCACAAACTGGAGTAGGAGGCCTGGATGTTCGAGGAGGGTCGACGCTCTGCTCTTTTCTCCCAGAATCGCGATTCTGGTCTCTATGGTGGACGGGCATGCAAGCAACATGTGCTCCACGGTCTCATCCACTTCCATGCATCCCCTGCAAAGGGAACTGTCTGTTGCACCTGTAATTTTCAGGTGTTTATTAAGTGTACAATGGCCTGTTATGAGGCCTATTAGTATTTTTATTTTGCTGCGCGGCAGCCTCATCTAGTAATTCGTAAATTTCTGGTTGGATTTATTTAGGAATAACTTGGAGTGTTTGCAGTCGTCCCGGTTGACCCACTGGTTGTTGTGTTGCCGAGGTAATGATTTGGAACCCGACTGCCGATAGCAACAGCCGACGCGGGAGCGGGAGAGAGAGAGAGCACTAATGTCGGGCACTACTGGTCTGCTGTCGGACAGCATGCAGTCGGCTGCCCGGCAGCATGCTGCCGGGTTTGTAGGGTATTTCATAGAAATGCATAGAAACCAGTATTGCTGTCGGCTGCTTGCTGTCGGCTGCTGCTGCCTGCTGCGGGGATCCAACTCGTACCTTTACTAACATAAGCATTTTTCCAGGAAACTTAAACATCAAGTATGGACGAGGATGCAGCGGCTGCACTACTTGGCGGCCAAGGTATGTTTTTGCTTTCAGAATTCATAATGGCTCTTTGTTCTCATTCGCTTTTTATTCGCGCGGCCATCAACCATTCTTAACTTGTTTTTCTAGTTCAGAATAATGTAATAAATGTAATTCACAAAGTTAAAAACTTAAAAATAACCGGCCAAGTGCGGGTTGTACTCGCGCACGAAGAGTTCCGTACCATTATCTATAAAAAAACCGCAAAAAAATCACGTTAGTTGTATGGGAGCCCCCCTTAATATTAAATTTATTTAGTTTTTTTAGTATTTGTTGTTATAGCGGCAACTGAAATACATAATCTGTGAAAATTTCAACTGTCTAGCTACCATGGTTCATGAGATACAGCCTGGTGACAGACAGACAGACAGACAGACAGACAGACAGACAGACGGATGGACGGACGGACGGACAGACAGACAGACAGCGAAGTCTCAGTAATAGGGTCCCGTTTGGCACCCTTTGGGTACGGAACCCTAAAAAGGATTGTTTTCAATTTGGTTGTGTTTTTTTAACCGACTTCCCAAAGGAGGAGGTTTACAATTCGTTCCGTATGTTTGTTTTTTTTTTTTTTATGTCTGCACCCCGATAGCGCCTAAACGGATGGACCGATTTGGAAAATTATTTTTTTGTTTGAAAGGGTTTACCTTCCCATTGGTCCCATTGACACCAGGTAAGGATCTGATGATGGGATCCTGGAGAAATCGAGGGAACTCTTCAAATATTATAGGCAGACCTATAATGATTTTTGTGTTTTTAATAATAACTCGTGCAAATGCACATGGTAAGCATAATATTGTGATGCGGAACTGATGATGAAGACCCCACATGGCCACCAGAACTGCTCCATATTAGGTACAAATACAATGCGTGGCTGACGGGCAGGCAACGCATAGCCTAAACCGGTGGACCTAGGGCCATGAAACTTTGTACAGGGGTTCCTTAGTAGCGTGGGGTAGCATAGAGATGGGATTTGACAAAAATTAAGTCCCCAAGGGGGGGGGGGGGGTTACAGTTTGTTTTAAACTCAATCTAATCAAATAGGGTTTGTGGAAGTCGGTTTTTTCTAAAGTTTACTTTTTGTTTTAATTATTATCATTATGTTTAATGTGTGTTACATCGAAGCTGGTACCATTTATGAACCGATTTCAAAAATTCTTTTTTGTTCTTGGAACAATATTGACATTAAAATTATAAAAAAAAATTACATTAAAATTATTTTGACAGTGGGTACCAAGACGTCAATGAATGTCTAATTTTTGACGTTGGTACCCACTGTCAAACTAATTTTAATGTATTTTTTTTTATAAAAAATAAAAAAAATGGCTTGAGTTTGGGGGTTAAGGGGGCTCCCATATACAACAAACGTGATTTTTTTTGCTCATTTTTGCTCGATATTGATAATGGTAGCAGGTAGACGCTTAAAATGTTCACAATATACAGAGTATATTATTTACTTAAAATGAAATAATTAAATTAAAATTAAATTATGGTACGGAATGGTACGAAACCCTTCGTGCGCGAGTCCGACTCGCACTTGGCCGGTTATCTAGGGTTCCGTACCCGAAGGGTGCCAAATGGGACCCTATTACTGAGACTTCGCCGTCCGTCCGTCCGTCCGTCCGTCCGTCCGTCCGTCCGTCTGTCTGTCTGTCTGTCTGTCTGTCACCAGGCTGTATGTATCTCATGAACCGTGGTAGCTAGACAGTTGAAATTTTCACAGATGATGTGTTTCTGTTACCGCTATAACAACAAATACTAAAAATCAAAATAAATTTAATACTTAATATTGTTTTCAATTTGGTTGTGTTTTTTTAACCGACTTCCCAAAGGAGGAGGTTTACAATTCGTTCCGTATGTTTGTTTTTTTTTTTTTTTATGTCTGCACCCCGATAGCGCCTAAACGGATGGACCGATTTGGAAAATTATTTTTTTGTTTGAAAGGGTTTACCTTCCCATTGGTCCCATTGACACCAGGTAAGGATCTGATGATGGGATCCTGGAGAAATCGAGGGAACTCTTCAAATATTATAGGCAGACCTATAATGATTTTTGTGTTTTTCATAATAACTCGTGCAAATGCACATGGTAAGCATAATATTGTGATGCGGAACTGATGATGAAGACCCCACATGGCCACCAGAACTGCTCCATATTAGGTACAAATACAATGCGTGGCTGACGGGCAGGCAACGCATAGCCTAAACCGGTGGACCTAGGGCCATGAAACTTTGTACAGGGGTTCCTTAGTAGCGTGGGGTAGCATAGAGATGGGATTTGACAAAAATTAAGTCCCCAAGGGGGGGGGGGGGTTACAGTTTGTTTTAAACTCAATCTAATCAAATAGGGTTTGTGGAAGTCGGTTTTTTCTAAAGTTTACTTTTTGTTTTAATTATTATCATTATGTTTAATGTGTGTTACATCGAAGCTGGTACCATTTATGAACCGATTTCAAAAATTCTTTTTTGTTCTTGGAACAATATTGACATTAAAATTATAAAAAAAAATGACATTAAAATTATTTTGACAGTGGGTACCAAGACGTCAATGAATGTCTAATTTTTGACGTTGGTACCGTCAAACTAATTTTAATGTATTTTTTTTTATAAAAAATAAAAAAAATGGCTCGAGTTTGGGGGTTAAGGGGGCTCCCATATACAACAAACGTGATTTTTTTTGCTCATTTTTGCTCGATATTGATAATGGTAGCAGATAGACGCTTAAAATGTTCACAATATACAGAGTATATTATTTACTTAAAATGAAATAATTAAATTAAAATTAAATTATGGTACGGAATGGTACGAAACCCTTCGTGCGCGAGTCCGACTCGCACTTGGCCGGTTATCTAGGGTTCCGTACCCGAAGGGTGCCAAATGGGACCCTATTACTGAGACTTCGCTGTCTGTCTGTCCATCCGTCCGTCCGTCCGTCCGTCCGTCCGTCCGTCCGTCCGTCCGTCCGTCCGTCCGTCCGTCCGTCCGTCCGTCCGTCCGTCCGTCCGTCCGTCTGTCTGTCTGTCTGTCTGTCACCAGGCTGTATGTATCTCATGAACCGTGGTAGCTAGACAGTTGAAATTTTCACAGATGATGTGTTTCTGTTACCGCTATAACAACAAATACTAAAAATCAAAATAAATTTAATATTAAGGGGGGCTCCCATACAACAAACGTGATTTTTTTTGCTCATTTTTGCTCGATATTGATAATGGTAGCAGGTAGACGCTTAAAATGTTCACAATATATTGAGTATATTATTTACTTAAAAAATAAATAAGTAAATTAAAATTAAATTAATATTTAGGGGGGGCTCCCATACAATTTTTTTTTTGCGGTTTTTTATAGATAATGGTACGGAACCCTTCGTGCGCGAGTCCGACTCGCACTTGGCCGGTTATTGAAGTTGGTTAAATCCATATATACGAGTATGTAAATATAGGAGCATAATTGGGCATAAGGATTCATCATTTTGTTTTCAGAGCAATTGTGGCGACGTGGTCTGCAAGTGGGAAACAATATCCGGGGCAGAGGCCGGGGAAGGGCTGATCATGATATGCGTCAAGGTCGGGGGGCGAACAATAATGTGCGTCAAGGTCGGGGGGCGAACAATAATGTGCGTCCAGGTCGGGGGGTGCCCAATAATGTGCGCCAGGGTCAGAGGGCGCACAATAATCTTCGTCAGGGCCGGGGGCCGCACAATAACGTGCGCGGTGGGCGACAGAACGACCAACCTGTGAACGCCATAAATCAGCAGAGAGAACGAGGCAAGTTCATAATTCATTATTTCTTCATTGCACACAGTAAATTGCTAGTTGTGCAAGTACCTATCTAGATGATGTAATGATTTTGAACTAATGACACAAATTAGAGGTATATTGTACATCCATTAATGTCCCCACCGACGGGCACAGGCTTTTACCCGGATCCGAGTAAGATTAAGCCATAATCCACCATGCTGGCTCAGTGGGGTTGGTGGAGGGGTTTTTACGACTACTACATACTACCAAGTAGTGATAGTAGGAAAAATAACTACGAAATATGAATTGTTCGACTTTTAGAATTGAATATATTTAGCGATCACGTAAACCATCTTTTAGATCTAGACACTAAATAACTGTTTATAATCAGGTGGCGACCAGGATCAAAGGGCACGAAATGATGATCCCTATCAGGCGAGACGCGGAAATAACAACCGTATCGATAACGAAGAGGATGACGGCGATGCCCGGGAGCACAGGCAAAACAGACCTCTCGGCTACAGGGCTCTGCAAGAAATTGTCCAAGCAGAAGGACCCGATCTCCTGACGAAATTAAACGGAAGATCCAAAGCCTTCGCGGTCCTTTTAGACCAGAACATCGAAAGTCCAGACATTTACGTGCTCGTGATAAAACTAGTAGCCAAGGTCTGCCTCTTAGCATTCGAGCAATTGAAAATGCAACTCCTATTAGACATCTGTAACTCCAAGTTTATAAGCAACCTGCGTAATTACTTGATGGACCTACCTTACGCGTCGGCAGGCGACCGAAGGAAGAATAATCAGTATTGGAGCAAGCCGAAAGAATTTTGGGAGGACCTCATTTGTTTTTATGAGTTCATAATCATGCGCTCGCCGTCGACTGCTTTGCAAAAGTGCCGTGCGCTGATCGATAGTGCCACGAAAGCGTCTTTGAATGACTTGAGAGATCGCACAGGGTTTGTCTTGTCAAATGACAGCAACGCGAAACTTAACGAGTTGCGCGAAAAGTTGCTGATTTGCGAAATAGAGGAAGAGAAAAAGGTAAGAAATGGCTTCTATTATTGTAAAATATGTAAGAGACAAAATGTGTAAAACCAGCCAAATCACCCCCCAAATTTTCCTTGGTTTTGGACTTTACTACGTTACGTTGAAAATTATTAGGACTACTGATTTTGAAATCTAGCGACACAAATGGTAAATAAATACTATAGGATAGGTCTATTTTGGAATCGTGGTAGGTATATTCTCGAGATAAGTACATATAATTAATTAGGTATATTAATTGTGTTGTCACAGGTACAAAGATACCAGCACCCTGAAATATCAGCAAACGAGGAACCACCGGAGGACTTCCGACAAATGAGCGTGTTGCCGACCCGGGAGGATCTGATGAACGACCGACCGTTCCTCCGACCCAACATCGTGAAGGGCGTGTATCGCGACATCCACCATTACCTGGATGTACAGTTCAGGCTACTGAGAGAAGACTGCATCGGACCGCTTCGCACCGGGATAAGTAAGACCCAAAATTCCATTCCCGTTTCGTTGACTTTTTTTAACGAGGATCGTATACCTAAATAAGTAAGTTATATACCGATTTACCGCTTGCCGGGTAGCCGATCGATGCCGGGTAGCCGATCGATGCCGGGTAGCCGAATCGATGCCGGCTAACAAACGATTGCCCGGACAATTACGCCGGTAGGTACGTATGAAAGCGTACGTAGGTACATGGCCATATGCTTCACCGCCGGTTGGCCGGCATCGGCTACCCGGCAACCGGTACCTATGTGTAAAAAGGCATACTGTTTTTAAGTGACCATTTTTCATATTATTTGTCCTATGTGATGGCGGGATTAGACAATCTGATGTAATGAATTATTTACTTTTTCAGTGCAATTCATCAATACGCCAAAAAAGAAGCGATTTGACAATATACGGTAATATTCAACTACAGCCTAGTTGTTGTCTTAGGGGTCAAGCAATAGTACCTAATAATTGCGATTATACTTTCAGAGTGTTCAAAGACGTTAAGTTCATCGGGCCTTATACATCTCAAAGTAATGTGGGCATGATGGTGCAGTTTGAAGATAGCTCTAGCAAACGATTCAAGAGGACGAACTGGGCACACAACAAACGCCTTCTCTTCGGATCCTTGTTGATTTTCACAAACAACAACTTCGAAAGTTTCTTCTTGGCCACCGTCCTTGACAGAGATCTTAAGTTTCTAGAAAAAGGACAAGTAAGCAGGGTTTGAAATTATCAAGATAAATAGGCCTAATTATCACGATAATTATCATAATAATTATCCGATAATTATCAAACAGGTATAAATCAAGCAATCCTTTTTTAACTGATATCGGATAGGGATGTGTGGGCTCGAAGTGGTGAGGCCTTTGCCCGGCAGTGGGACACCGTAGTGCTATTTAAAAAAAATACATATCAACATTCGGCCACACACAGACAACACAAAACGAAAACCCGACGATGCGGGGAATCCCCGCTATTGACGGTAAGTGGCGCGTTCATAGAACAATATTGGCGCGTTCCGATACACGCAGTCGTTGAATGCGACAAATTACAAGTGGCAAATATTTTCGATTATACCTACTTTATCAAGGTAATTATCAACCTATATTATTTATCTTGATAATTAACTGGATAATTATCACTTGGAACCCTGCAAGTAAGTATTCCGTTAGTAGTAGTAAATAGTAGTGTAGTTAGTAGGTAAGGGATCATTCAACAATTACGTGATCACCGGAAGGGGGGGGGGGGTCGGGTTCTTTTATATATACATCGGATTATTTGTGGGGGGGGGGGGGGGAAGAATCCGTGATTACGTCATCTGCGCTTTGTTTCCGAAAATAAATTATATTTAAATATTTACGTCCAATTTTGAAGTTTATTACTGGTAACACTTACTGTATTAGATAGATGAAACGGGATTTCCGGTATCGGGATCCCAAAAGGTCATTTAAGACCCATAGAAACATGACATACGTGTCAGTGCTAATAAACAGCAAAAATTTTAAGCACTGACGAAGATTACGTAATCAAGGCGAGGGGGGGGGGTTAAAAACAAAAGATTACGCTGTGATCACATAAAGGGGGGGGGGGGAGGAGGTTTAAAAAAAACGGCCAAAAATGATCACGTAATTTTTGAACGATCCTTAACTGTGGTGTCGATCTCAGTGATTTTTGCCAGGTTGCGGCAGGAGACACTCAGGCTCAGATTATGAATTTTTAATAAAACAAACACAGACTTAAAACAATCAGACTTTAATCAATAAAGCACACTTGACCACGTAGATTCGGGGCAAAAAGCGAACTGGTATAAGATAGGTTCGGGTCACCCATCCAACAAATCAATACATCTACTAATTGACACAAGACGAGAGGTCAGCACTAGGTATGTATACCCACCTTACCTGCCCTCCGTAGTTAAGTACCTTATGGACATAAGTTGTATTTAGGGTACCGTACCCGAAGGGTGCCAAACGGGACCCTATCACTAAGGCTCCGCTGTCCGTCTGTCCGTCCGTCAGCGGGTCCTAGAGCACGAACCGAATCTGTTGCGGCAACAACAACAAATACTGAAATACGAGAGATATTACAAATTAAACGGAGTCCCCATACAAGAGACTCGTTTTGATACACCGACGCATTTCAATATGATGGTATATTTCGCGTCAACCCACATCGTTGTGGTAGCTCAGCCGTAGCCGGTATGTTTTAGGCCCTCAATCCGTAGGTCGTGAGTTCAAATCCCCGTGAGGGCATTTTTTTTTTAATTTTCTGTTTGTGTTTTATTGTTTTGAGTGGGCGATTCCGACCCGCACTTGACCGATATTTATGATTCCTTTGGAGATACTACTACTGATAACAAAGGTGTGTAACTACCTACCTAAATATTTGCCCAATTTTTGTCCGTCAGTCGTCAAATTGACACGAGTTAAGTTAGGTTTACATTCCTGCTGCATCTACGATCATTATAGTATATCTGGTAATAGATTTTTTTCTACTAGATCCCGGTGTCGATAGTGGAGTCACCAGAGACTATGACAGCAGTCCGCAATGATGTTGCGTACATGATGGTGGAAAGCGAGGTGTATTTTGAACCTTACTACCATGTGCTGAGAGCTCTCCAAGATCCAACTTTTCCGAACCAAATGGCTATGAGAAAATACATTGTCGATGTTGATGTAAGTCTAAATTACCTACTTACCTAAATAGGTTTCATGTACTCATTTTAAATTATTTATTTCCAGTATAACCAGTAAAAATTTCTAGTAAAAAAAACAACATTAACTGACCTAAGCCAGCTCAAACTTAGGTTATTTATGTCTGCATTTTTCAGCCCGTTCCTCAGCACCCTGCATATCTGGAACGAGACACTGAATATACCATCGAGCTGAGAGACGGGTATCCTTCACAAAAGGTACGGATACTAGAAGCTGACTCGTGGCCCACAGCGGACGACCTAGGCCTGAACAACAGCCAGTATGACGCGTTTAAACTAGCCCTGGTCCATGAGTTTGCCGTTATACAAGGCCCGCCCGGTACCGGCAAAACTTTTTTAGGCGTCAAAGTCGCCCAAACGTTACTCGAAAATCTTAAAGGTAGTCGACTCCTACTCATATGCTTCACGAACCATGCGCTGGATCAGTTTCTGGAAGCGATCTTGCCGGTCACGGAATCTTTGGTGAGGATCGGTGGACAGTCGCGGTGCGAGGCTCTTCAAGAATATAATTTATCGAAATTGAGGCATAATAAGAGGTTTGGAGGATACAGGAGTGAAAGCCAACGAATGTTCGACGAGAAAAGATTCGAACTCAAAACCAAAGTTACACATCTGCAAGCGAAACAAGAAGAGCTGGAGTTGATAAATAACGAAGGAATTATATCGTACCGGACGCTCAGGGAAGACGTTCCCGGAATAAGGTGTCTCGAACGTTATTATACCAATAATGCCATACAGGATCCACTTCTGAATTGGCTTTTTGAACGTTTGGAATACAACGAATACAACGAGGATATTGAAATCGACGATGAGATAATCCCACCACAAGTTAACTTTGATGAAGATGTTGATGAGCAAAGACTGGATTTGATTTTAGATGATCTGGATATAGGTTCTGATCATTTACCAAGCATTTCTACTTCTTTCAAATTGAAGAACGAGCTCGATAAACTGACCCGGCTCAGGAAGGCAGTGAAGGCAAATAAAGGAACTCACAGGAATCTAGACGATCTACAGGCAGAAGTGCAATTCACTTACTTGATGATAAAAAGGTTCAAGGTAAGAACTACCTAGCTACTTATTTTATAGTCAAGTAGTTAGTATTAGGTTGATGGCGACAACAATAGCGAATGGTTACATCATTTCATCGATCGATCATATCTAGTTGCCATTATTTTCAGCAGCGGATAATATATAACTTTTAAATAAGTATACAGTTTGTTTCCTTCAGGACATGCAAGTTATCAAAAATATCGTTCCAAATGAACCCGTGCAGTTTGACGTGAATCGTGACCCACGCACGTATACCATAGCAGACCGTTGGACACAATACTTTGGATTGGTCAGGCAGTACTCTGAACGACTGAGGAATGAAATTTGGCCGCTTCAGGTAACTATAAATAAATACTCCATCTATGGATTATCGTTTCTTCACAGTAACGTCTAAAAAATCTGTCACTGTTCGCATTTGTGTTAAAATATGGTCTGTCTCTTCAGAAGACGCAACAAGAAGCGTTTACGGCATATGAGGAGGCAAGGCAGATATTGGATCTTCAATTGCTGAAGAATGTCAAAGTTGTGGGCATGACGACCACCGGGGCGGCACGACTGAAGAAGTTGGTGCAAACCTTGGCCCCTGACATAGGTACTTACGTGTTTACCTACTTGAGAAAAATGGCTGAATGAATCCTAAGTATTTTCAGAACAACAAACATGCCCATTCAGTCCATGCATGCACATTACTTCAATAGCTGATGCGACCCGATCATATCATCATAATCACATCCTGACACTCCTCAGCAGGGGTATAGGGCTCTCAGTACAGATTTCCATTTGGTCCGATCTTGGGCCATCTGCCGATCTGCCCAATCTGAGCTCACAAGGCGGCCTCCTTCTCCGTTGAACGTCGCCACGTTGTTTTGGGGCGACCTTTCTTCCGTTTCCCCTCTGGGCACCATTTGAGGGCTACTTTCGATAAGTGTTCGTCGGGTTAGGTATGACTGTAACAAATACTAATCTAGTATTCCTGTCTTCTCAGTGATAGTAGAAGAGGCAGCCGAAGTTATGGAGAGCCACATCGTCACGGCCCTGTCTAGTAGTTGCAAGCATCTCATTCTCATTGGTAAGTGTTGGTTGTCAATTAATTCACGTTCGATCAGATCAAACCCTTGTGACGGGGATTAGCCCCTGCTCGATTCAGCTCAGCCGGATCGTCTCACACGTAGACTGTTGCTTTCAGCAATGTGTCCTATTTTCTACTCAATGAGGGTTATGAACCTATCTAGGGCGCCTATTAATTAATCCAAAAGTTAGGAGGTAAGTTCTGGCAATTTATTATCCAATATCCTTAACTATTTACACTCTACGGCCTAGACGTGATAACTGACTCGACCTACGTAGTGACATATCTAGATACTACACGGTGCCCGCGCACCGGACGGTAATACAATACAATACAATACAATAAATCTTTATTTCAGGACATAATAATCCCATATCCATATATACCTTAAAACTAGACATAAATATAAAATATAACAATATTAACTAGCCTAGCTAGGGATTTTATTCTTCGGTCTCGCTTCCCTATAGCGTCGGTAGACGATGCCCTCCGGCCAGTAATCTTTGGCCAGGAACATTGTCTTGAGGTCCGCTGGCACCCGAAGTTTGAAGGACAGAAAGTTCTTGGGTCGTTCTGACTCCAAAAGCTCTATCTGCACTGTCGAAACCTCAGTCTGCTTGTGAACGTGCGGTGGATTCCTCTTCAGCCTTTCCAGGATGTGACGCTCAATGTCCTGGCAGGTCATGCTCACGTCAAGCCGGGAAAGGTAGATTGGGACCGTGGGAGTGGCAGCTTTAAGGCTGCACTCACCGGCGGGTGCGGTGCCACGCTGATTGCGGCTGCGTCTGGAGCGGCGCTTCCTGCTTTGTACCAGGATAAATCCATCTCCATCAACGGTCGCGTTCAACGGGCCACGGGTAGGCCTGGGCGGTGGCGCGCGCGGCGCAGCCTGCAGCTTAGGTTGTTCAGCGGCCGGCGGGGCGGGGCGCGGGCGGCGGCGGCGGGCACGGCGGGACACAACAGCATACGTGTCCTTCTGGGATTCCGGTATTTTGGATGAGCCAGAAGAGACAGCATCCGATGCTGCTGGTCGAAACGGCTTCGTGACGTCACGAGGCGATGCAGTATTTGTCGGCGCGGGCTTGGTAACCGGCGTAACTGGGTCAGTTGCAGCTATGGCATTTTTGCTGACCGGCGTGGTGTTGTCGCGCGCGTCGGCGATTCGCTGCGTCGGCAGCGAGGAGTCAGCCTGACGCAATACCGTCAACTCACGTTTCAGGTCGGTGCATATGCCTTCCGAAGTCTCCAACTTTCTTCGGATTTCAGTGACGTCGTCCTGCAGCCGCACGATGTCCTTCAGCAGTCGCGTGACATCGACGTGGTCGAATGTCACCGGCGGCGGCAGCTTATTGAGGTCGCGGGCCACGTAGGTCGGGACGTCGTCGGGTTCAGTCTCCTTGAACACCCGGAAGATGTCCTGGAGATCTTTCTTCCCGCTCGCAGCACCCCTCCGCGCCACGAGGCGCACGGTGGTGACGGCGGTTTCTTGCAGCACAGTCTTGGCGGCGGCGATCTCAACCTAATTGAAGCTGGTCGAGCAGATCTGCTCCAGGGAGAGCTCGTCCATCACGTCCAGCTTCTGTTGTATGAAGGCGAGCAGCTCGTTCACCAAGATGGTGTCCGCGCGCTTGGCTGGGGCAGCCATGGCAGTAATGCGAAAAAACTAGGTCGTCGCTGTGTTACTAGGCATTGTCGCGAACGCTGCTAGGAAGCGTCCGTACGTGCCGATGTCGCAGTTGCAACTAATAGGATCCCCAAATGGGCTACAGGGTCAGTAGGCCCTCTATGATTCTACCTAGTACGCACTACAAAATCTCATCCCGGAAGCCACGGTGGCATCGTCGCACTCGAGGGGATGTCGAACCGACGTAGTCGGCGTAGGTGGGACGTCGCACTCGAGGGTGGTCGAACCGACGGGGTGAGAAATGTACAGGAAACGTCGCACTCGAGGGGATGTCGAACCGACGTAGTCGGCGTAGGTGGGACGTCGCACTCGAGGGTGGTCGAACCGACGGGGTGAGAAATGTACAGGAAACGTCGCACTTGAGGGTGGTCGAACCGACGGGGTGAGGAATGTACAATTGTACAGGATACGTCGCACTCGAGGGTGGTCGAACCGACGGGGTGAGGAATGTACAGGATACGTCGCACTCGAGGGTGGTCGAACCGACGGGGTGAGGAATTTACAGGATACGTCGCACTCGAGGGTGGTCGAACCGACGGGGTGAGGAATGTACAGGATACGTCGCACTCGAGGGTGGTCGAACCGACGGGGTGTGGAATGTACAGGATACGTCGCACTCGAGGGTGGTCGAACGGACACGCGGCGGGAAGGTATGGGGTAGGCGTTGCACTCGAGGGTGGTCGAACCGACACGCGGCGGGAAGGTATGGGGCAGGCGTTGCACTCGAGGGTGGTCGAACCGACACGCGGCGGGAAGGTTTGGGGTAGGCGTTGCACTCGAGGGTGGTCGAACCGACACGCGGCGGGAAGGTATGGGGTAGGCGTTGCACTCGAGGGTGGTCGAACCGACGCGGCGGGAAGGTATGGGGTAGGCGTTGTACTTGAGGGTGGTCGAACCAACGCAGCAGGAAGGTAAGAGTGACCTCTTACCTTCCTGCTGCGTCGGTAGGAAGGGTGGTGAACGTCGCACTCGAGGATTGGTCGAACCGACGGAGGAGCTGATTGAGGCCGGAGCGTCAACCATCTGCCCTCCTGGCTCCGCTCGCGTGCTTATAAGTCGGTGGCGTCCGTTGTCCGTGGTGGGGGACTGCGGTGTTGCGACATCAGGGTGTCGCGGTGCGGTGCGGTGCGGTGCGGGGTGCGGCCGCGCAGTGGAGGGGGCAGCCGGCGGCGTCAGTGGTGGGGGTGAACGGCTGGCGGCGGCGACGATTTGTGACGGCCATGGGTTTTGGTCGTCACACCCTGAAATATCATTTCTAGACAACGTAACTAACAAAACAATGTTGGTACCAACCACTTCACAGGATGGATGTATGCCAGGCAGTATCATGATGTTGGCATATTCCCACATTCTAGTAATTTTATTTTTCATTAATTCTACCTTACCCTATCTATTTTGTAATTGCACTATTTCGTAATTGGCATTTTATGTATTTAATATTGATTGTATTGTTTATTTTCATAGGCTGTGAAATGGCAAATAAACAAATGAAATGAAATAGCACTAAAAGGTATATAGCTTAAAGTAAATTATGTCTATTTTTTTAAGGCAAAATAAACTATTTCTATTCTATTCTATTCTCTGCCTTCCCCTCTTCCGGGAGAAATGCATGAGCATGTGTGTATGTATTTTTGTTGTTGTAAAGGCGATCACCAGCAGCTGCGTCCGTCGGCGGCGTCCTACCGACTGGCGCGCGACTACAATCTCGAGGTGTCTCTGTTCGAGCGAATGATCGCGAACAAGATCCACTCGCGGCGGCTCGCCGTGCAGCACCGCATGCGGCCCGAGATCGCCGCGCTCATCACGCCTAGCATCTACGAGGAGCTGCACAACCATGCCAGTGTGGAGGCCTTCCCGCATGTGCGTGGTGTGGAGAACAACCTGTTCTTCATGTCGCACGAGTTCAAGGAAACTGTGAGTACTCTTTAGCTACCTGTGTCGAGATTTTCCAAGGAAACTGTAAGTTGCCTTTAGCTACCTGTGTCGAGTTTTTCTAAGGAAACTGAGTAGCCTTTAGCTACCTGTGTCGAGATTTTCCAAGGAAACTGAGTAGCCTTTAGCTACCTGTGTCGAGATTTGCCGAGGAAACTAAGTAGCCTTTAGCTACCTGTATCGGGATTTGTTAGGCTGTTGTCGCTTTATAGCGACCTGTGGAACCTCGCCAGAGTGGAGACCTACCCGCACGTGCGTGGTGTCGAGAACAACCTGTCTAGGTATCAGGAAAATTAACGCATTGAAAATGTATTCGTATTTAAGTGTCTCTGAACTGAAGCTCGCCTTTGTACATGTTATTTCCATTTTTAACTGTCATAATGTATTGATTTGTATGCAATAAAGTATATTGAATATTGAACTGACTCTTGTGTACAATGTTCATTTCATCTGAACTCGAAAACTTTTTCGATCTGATAAATATTTCTGCTTACGGCTCTGTTCTTCCTATCACACGATTTCAAAGAAACTCAGTATCCTTTAGCCGTGTAGCCGGTAGACCAAACTGAATTACCTACCTACCTCAGTAAATAATCATATCTTAACATTAGACCTTTCTTCATTCTAATTTCAGTCAGCCGAAGACACCCCGAGTCGCAGTAACGAGCGGGAGGGCGACCTGTGTCTGCGACTCGCCAACTACCTGATGCAACAAGGATACGATCCCGAACACGTAACCATCCTGGCTGCCTACTCCGGACAAATGTTTTACATGAGAAAGGTGTGTGTGTGTGTGTGTTTGAAGTTGTAAAGTAATTATTGTAAGTATGTATTTCGCTGTTACCCTTAGGCACTGTGCCCACTGAAGCAACTCGGCAAAGACATTTTTAGACAAAGAATATCTTGGCATTTTCTACATAATCGAACTTAACACTACGCTGTTTTTCAAGCCCGATTTGCAGGACAGGGTAGGTGTAATAAGAAACAGGGAGGCAGGATCCCGAAACAGGGCGATCGTGTGTACCCGATCTCCTGTCTCCCTGCCGCCCTGCCGATCGTGTAGTGTAGTAAGAAACAGGGAGGCAGGGAGCTCAGTCGCTCCGGCTAGTCGTGCGGAAAGCCTGTCCTGTAAAAGAACGGACATGGAACGAGACATTTTCGGTCCGGACATAGTTCCTTTAATATGTCCGCGGCGATGGGCTAGCCCCCTGTCACGCAAAATGGAGTATTGAATGACTGGCTGAAAGTGGGCATATTGGTGCCTCTGCCACCCCGTGTGGGAAAAAGGCGTGACGCTATGTATGTGTGTGTGTGTGTGTGTGTGTATAGTCCATGGCGTATACCTATACTCCGACCGTTCCCGTTCCGCTGAGTATACTCCGACTCCGGGAGTCGGGGATTTCAATGAACCTGTCTAGTTCCTCACTATACTCCGAGTCCGAATGACTAGTGTATGTACTCCAAGGAGCTAGACAAGGTCATTGACGTCCCCGACTGCCGGTGTATGTCTATATTAACGGAACTATGTCCGGACCGACGATGTCTCGTTCCATGTCCATTCCTTTACATTTGCACACGTCTATAGACAGTGAGTCAGACAGGGAACGATTTCTCGCGTAGGTGTAATAACTCGGCATCCTGCCTGGGATACAGGAACCCGAGAGGCAGGGCACGGTAAACAGCGTAGTCTAATAGGTCTTTTAAGGATTAGGCAATTGGCACCCAACGCAATGTATGCCGTTTAATCTTGGCCTTTGTCATATCATGTATCTGTCGTGTAGCTTCAGCCTGAATAAAAAAAATAGTTTTTTCCTACCCCAAAATATTTAAAAACACGTTTATGACGAAGATACCACTATTATTGTTTTCTTTCTCGAAGGAACGTCCGAATTACGCGTTCCTCTCGAAGGTGAAGATAACAGTAGTGGACAACTATCAGGGCGAGGAGAGCAAGATCATCATCCTCTCCTTGGTCCGGAACAACGATGAGAACCAAATCGGCTTCTTAGGAACCGTCAATCGAGTGTGCGTCGCTTTGTCGCGGGCACGAGAAGGTAACTGAATTATTACTAATATAATAACCCCATACAAACAACGGAACTTTAACCCTTAACTTGGCATTGGTAGCCCTACATTAGGCTGATTTGTTTTCATTTTCATTGAACAGATTTTAATAATTGAAACAAAAAGTAAACTTTAGAAAAAACCGACTTCCACAAACCCTATTTGATTACATTGAGTTTAATACAAACTGTAACCCCTTATCCCCCCCCCCTTGGGAATTAATTTTGTCAAATCGCATCTCAGTGCTATCCCACGCTACTAAGGAACCTCTGTACAAAGTTTCATGGCTCTATGTCCACCGGTTTAGGCTATGCGTTGCCTGCCCGTCAGCCACGCATTGTATTTGTACCTAGTATTGAGTAGATCTGGTGGCCATATGTGGTCTTCATCAGCAGTTCCGCATCACAATATTATGCTTACCGTGTGCATTTGCACGAGTTATTATGAAAAACACAAAAATCACTATAGGTCTGCCTATAATATTTGAAGAGTTCCCTTGATTTCTCCAGGATCCCATCATCAGATCCTGACCTGGTGTCAATGGGACCAATGGGAAGGTAAACCCTTTCAAACAAAAAAAATAATTTCCAAATCGGTCCATCCGTCTCGGCGCAATCGGGGAACAGACATAAAAAATAAAACATCCGGACGAATTCTAAACCTCCTCCTTTGGGAAGTCGGTTAATAAAACATGGCTAAGAACCTTTCTATTCTATACACCGTTCTACCTCTTGGTAGCAACGGACAGGGCTTTAAACTCATATCATAACACTCTTCTATTTTCGTAGAGGGTTATACAGGGTGTAACAGAAAGGTGTAGTCATATTTTAGGGGGTTGTTAGGGAGACCATTCTGAGCAACTTTCACTATGAAACCGATTTGATCAGAGCAACCTTATTTTTCATTGCTCCATAGGTTTTGGTCCGGGCGGGCGGTCAGCTGATTTGTATAGAGAAGTGAAAATTAAAGTTGCTCTGATCAAATCGGTTTCATAGTGAAAGTTGCTCAGAATGATGTCCCTAACAACCCCCTAAAATATAACTACACCTTTCTGTTACACACTGTATGTATAGAGATATCATGTACCTATTGGAATTCTGAACGCATCTTAACTGATTACGACTAATCAATAATCCAGGTTTCTACATCTTCGGTAACATAGACATACTGAAGCGTTCAGCTGACATATGGAATAAAATAGCAGCGACATTGGATGACAATGGATCCCTGGGAACGAGCCTGCGTCTAAAATGTGAAAGCCATCCAAACCAAATAACTAATGTAAGTTATTTTTTCCTACATAGGTACAGTCGAGTTCATTAATATTAACAAGGCTTCAAATATAAATGTAAGTACATGGAATGGTACTTATTTAACTGAGCAGATTCACATATGTTTTATTGATCCATCTGCTCAGATATTGCACCATTCCATGTACATTTATATTTGAAGCCTTGGATTTGCTCATATATTAATGAACTCGACTGTACCTACCTATGTACGATAGCTCGACCGCCCTAGAGTCTTCGCGTTTTTCCGAGGGCGCCTCATGCCACGGTACATATGACTCAATCTCTGTATCTCAGCCCCTAAGCCTTCAAATGTAATGTAATGTGTCCGCAGATCTCTCTGCCGGCCCACTTCGACACGGTGCCGGAAGGTGGGTGTCTGCTGAAGTGCGACGCCAACCTGCGTTGCGGGCACGTCTGCCCGCGGATCTGCCACGGATACGACCGCGGGCACGTCGAGATCGAGTGCCCATTGCCGTGCGAAAGGTACTGTGTACCCAGAGGACTGTGATTCATGTGGAGCTTGGCTTCGGCACATCCGCGGGTGGTAGCGTGGCAGTGGCGATGCAAGTGTTACATACAAGATATTGGATGTCACACCAAGCGGGCCTTCGGTTCGTTCGCAATGTTGTGTCAGTATCACGGCCATTTTACCGTACTTTTGATAACTGTCAGCGGCCCCGCTCCCAACCCCCAGTGACATGCCGTGATCGTGGGGCCAGAAGGAATATTTCTTCTTCTTCTTCGGGTGTCATCTCCTATCGAGGGGTTGGCGACCATTACAACAATCTGCTCAAGGAATATTTGTGCGTGTATTTTTTTTAATGTATTAAAAGGGGTGTGATAATGATAAATAACATGCATCATTTATGTCTATGCGCAGGATCATTTGCGAGCTGGGCCACGTATGCCCCTTGAGGTGCACTCAAGAGTGCAAACCCTGCATGGTGTTGGTGCGGAGGACGTTGCCATGCAAGCACGAGATGATGGTCTTCTGCCACCAGGACCCGACCGAGCCAGGCATCAAGTGCATGACCACTCTTACCGTCAAACTGCCTCATTGTGGACATGAGGTATGTACCTATGTAACGAAATTCATTGACATTGACACCCTTTGAATGCTACAGCCGTATGATACTGAAAATGAGCTATGTGTGTAGTGCATGCATCGAAAAAATAGAGTGATGGAACTGTTAGTGAATCTTATATGATCAGATCAGTGACCGGATTACTAGCACGTTTAGTTAGAGTCATTTCCTGTGTAACCAAACGGGATTCCGCACACGGCGCTATTGGCTGAGGACTGTCTGTTGTGTTTGTTATTGTTTGGTTGTTTGGACTTGTTGTTATTATAATATTGAGCTATAGCTATAACTGCTCCGTGTGCATTACTATGCTTAGTCTTAGTTACATAGTTACTAATATTTAAATTAAACAAGATTTCGAAAAAAAAAAAAGTTTTCGACGACGACGAAATGGTGTCGGTTCGTGTCTGCCATGCATGTCACATGTCTGTAGAAATTTCGCAGTCAGTTGGTTAAATCATACACTTAACTGAAACCCTAGACCGTTCGAAGATCGAAATTTAACGAAGTCGCTAAAGTTCCGTCAGACAAGTGAGTGAACGAAACGTTTAAGGAGTTGTCTAAACGTTCCTAGGCAACTAGACGCATTTCAACTTTAGTAGAGTAATAAGCAATCAAATTCGGCTTTGTGAAACTACATGGGGTCGCCTCGCTCCGCTCCGCTTCACTCGGCTCCGGGTGGTTCATAAAGTTGTGACCTAACACAACCTCTCTTTAGTATTAGCACAGAAAGTGACCTAAAGCAACCAATTCGGTTTTGTGAAACTACTAATCGTGAAATAATCATGGCGGAGTCGACAACATGTTTACAGTTGCACCAAAGACCAAATTTGAAACAAAAAACCACTGAACACAACAAACCAACGTTGCACAACGTTTGCCAAAAAGATAGACTGAAAGAAATCAGCTATTGTCGTGACTCCATCCATCTTGTTCACGCTGGGTTTCGGTAAGACAGATCGTTAAACGTTTTCGACAATGCTTCATTCAATTATTTATTTAATTTAATTAATAAAGTTGCTCTGGTCAAATCGGTTTCATAGTGAAAGTTGCTCAGAATGATCTACCTAACAACCCCATAACCATAAAGTATGACTACACCCTTCTGTTACACCCTGTAAAGGGACCTTAATTAATATGAACCCTCCCAATCTGAGTCTAACATCTGTCTGTAAAATTGTCTCGTTCCCCAGGCCAAGAAGCCGTGCTACCTGGATATCAACCTGGTCCAATGCTACATTCCTTGCGAGTTCCGTGTGGACCCCTGCGGGCACAAGTGCCGGCAGAAGTGCCACGTACTCGACGACCCGGACCACACAAAGGCAAGTACCTATAGGATAGGTACCTAATATACGTTGACTGCGAGCACAGAAGAGATAATAGTACTCCGTACAGAACGGCCACTCCCTTCCCCGCGCTGATTCAGATACCGCACCCAACCCCTGGCGTAAAAGGATTGGTTTAAAGGATCTTAGACAGCGCTGAACGCCTGACGAGTGACTACGCGTATACTTTATTTCGCTGCATTTGCCGCGCCACCAGCCCTAGCAAAGTTTACGCACACATTTGCACGTATACAAACATCATTTGGTTATGTAGTAGTAATAGGTGATTATTTTACGAGCGTTCTATCACGCCAGGTTCACTTCAAACAAATCACCGAGAACAGCCGCACACACACATCTACATTGCATTCCGTATAAGCACGCGCCGCCACACGCACACATTGCCGAATCTCGCGTCTTTTCGCGTGCTCCGAGACAGGACTACGCAAGCAATGCATGCGACGAGTCAACGTCATCCGTCCGGCCGGGCGGCACGTGTTAACTTGTTTTTGCTTACAAACAAGTGTGATTTCCGCGCACAGATATTCTTATTTTGCAAGATGGTTAAATATTGTGCGGTATACGGTTGCCTCAATAGGGATTCCACAAATAAGGATCTAGTATTTTTCAAAGTACCCCAAGATAAGGAAATGTGAGTATCCATACCTAATAGTACCTATATATTGTTTGTAAAGTAGGTTTTAGGTTTTGCATCGGTGAAAACACAAAAATGCTACTTGCTTCACTCTCTAATCGCTAATAATAATAACTTATTGCAATGTATGTTGTCGTAGGTATGTTTGGTCGGGTGGAATCTTGCAACTTAATTTTCAAGCAGATATTTTTTTTAACCGATTGAGCTGTAATTTTGCATTAATATAAACTCAGGTAACAGTCCCAGTAGGTAACTATAACTACCTATAGCGTCCTATAACACCAGAGTATTTTTTGTTCAGTGATATTCTTTGTGATACGCGCATTCGTGATCGTCTAGAGGGGGGAGTTGCGGGTTGCAGGGGGGTGGAGAGGGGGGAGTTGGGTTAAAATAAAAGGAGTTTTGCATTATGCAGTTGCGTTAAAGTCGCTTTTTCACGTTTGGCTAACTTCAGACGTGATCTTTTTACAATACGCGAAGTATACCTCCTCCAAGCGGCACTCAGAGGCAGAATACAGGGCATTACCTGTAATGTAAGTAGGTACTTACGTACGTGCAGTGCAGCGAGCGGCGAGCGACGAGCGACGACGCAACAAATCCGCACCGCAACCCGCGGCGCTAAGCGACAACCCTAGCCGTTTGAGCAAGAGTAGGTAGTTATCATGCGAACAGGGGCGTAGTGAACTTACTATTTCTTATTTATACTATGGTTCTATGGAGTGTCCGAGGTGTGCTGCGAGCGTGTGTTCACTGCATTGCGTTGCGGATGTCATAAAATACAGGTGTTGGTACGGTAGGTGAACCTAACTTCCACAAACCAGGATGAGAAACCAATGTCAAGTGCTTTTTGACTTTAATACAAACTGTAACCCCCTATTTCCTCCCACCCCTCCCCCCTTTGGGGAATTAATTTCTCTCAGTGCTATCCTACGCTAGAACCTCTGTACAAAGTTTCCTGGCTCTAGGTCCACCGGTTTAGGCTATGCGTTGCCTGCCCGTCCCGTCAGCCACGCATTGTATTTTTACCTAGTATAGAGCAGTTCTGCTGGCCATATGTGGTCTTCATCAGCAGTTCCGCATCACAATATTATGCTTACCTTGAGTAAATGCACGAGTTATTACTAAAAACACAAAAATCACTACAGGTCTGCCTATAATATTTGAAGAGTTCCCTCGATTTCTCCAGGATCCCATCATCAGATCCTGACCTGGTGGTCCATGGTACCAATGGGAAGGTAAACCCTTTAAAAAAATAAAAAAAAACCAAATCGGTCCATCCGTCTAGGCGCAACCGGGGCAACATACATAAATAATAATAAAAAAATAACCGGCCAAGTGCGAGTTGGACTCGCGCACGAAGGGTGCCGTACCATTATCTATAAAAAACCGCAAAAAAAAATGTATGGGAGCCACCCCTAAATATTAATTTAATTTTAATTTAATTATTTATTTTTTAAGTAAATAATATACTCAATATATTGTGAACATTTTAAGCGGCTACCATTATCAATATCGAGTAAAAATGAGCAAAAAAATCACGTTTGCTGTATGGGAGCCCCCCTTAATATTAAATTTCTTTTGATTTTTGGTATTTGTTGTTATAGCGGCAACAGAAATACATCATCTGTGAAAATTTCAACTGTCTAGCTACCACGGTTCATGAGGTACAGCCTGGTGACAGACAGACGGATGGACGGACGGACGGACGGACGGACGGACGGACGGACGGACGGACGGACAGACAGCGAAGTCTCAGTAATAGGGTCCCGTTTGGCACCCTTCGGGTACGGAACCCTAAAGAACATCCCGACGAATTGTAAACCTCCTCCTTTGGGAAGTCGGTTAAAACATGATATTTTTGTTATTATTTCATCTTATTTCAGTATCTCCAACGCACCCTGGTTTATCAGAAACGCAGAGGTCCACAGCCGTCTAAATATGAACACAGTCAAGGAGGAGATAAAGTACTACAGCAAACAGTACAAATCCCGTCTTACCAAACACCCAAACCAACTTGCAGTCCAACTGACAATTCCCTCCTACAGGGGGCGCCTGAAGAGACGTAATATATTAGAGCTGGACAGTCTTTAGGGCGCAATTAAAGAGTAATCCCAAACGGGGAATTTCCTCTACATAACACCATCACTCAAAAAATCTGCTCATAGTCAAAGACTGATTGCACGATAAACTAATAACAAAAAAAACTTATTTCAGTACACCTGCGAGAAGCCCTGCGCCCGCGCTAAGAAGGGCTGCTCCGCGGGGCTGGTGGGGGACCACGGAGACCATCAGTGCAACAAGCGGTGCCACGAGACATGCGACGACTGTCTGGTTGAAGTAAGCACTTCTTATTTTCTTAATACACGCCAGCCATGTAAATAGTTGAAGTAGGCTAAGCACCTCAATTTCTTGATACATTTGAGGATTTTTCATTAAAAAGGTATATGAGACTACTTACGTTTGTATGACCCCTCCAAGTATGACCTCGATTTTGATAGGTTAACCCTGAGTTGCACGTAACATAATCAACAACAAAGAAAATGCTAACATTAGAAACAAATGACAATACTATGAGATCTGTTTTAAGGTGACAAGACAAACTTATTTCAAAATGGTTTCGTGACACTCAGGCTAAGTTCGTCACGTAGTTTAAATACTTTCTCGGATAGTTTCATTGAATTAATGTTTGGAGTTAAAGACTCACTGACCGTCGGAGGTAGATACCAACATGTTTCGTGGTTTCTGGACCCGGTATGTGCTCAGCATTCCAGTCTTTGGCTCTCGGTCGACGTAGTCGGGAGGACTACTTGCTATGTGTCAAACAAAGCTCGGTCGTCTCAATCTCGGTCAATTTCTCTCGTCGGGCAAGAGATGTCTGTCTGTACGCTAGCACGGCTAACGTAGAGACATCTCTTGCCCGACGAGAGAAACTGACGATTTTTCACGACAAGGGCATTTCTCGTGTGTTTCTCGTACTGATGTTATTTGATAATTATCAGGTGGTGAAGAAGCGGTCTTCCTGCAGTCACATGGAGCGAGTCGCGTGCTGTAAAGATGTGAACGAAGTGACTTGTCGCAAGAATTGTAAGCGTTCGCTGCCGTGCGGACATTTCTGCAAGAAGAAATGTTTCGAGGATTGCGGCGATTGTAAACAAATGGTAAAAACTTGTAATATTAATAATGGTATTCCTACACTTACAAAGCAAGTCAAGGCTAGGGGAGTTTATTTTATTGTTATTGGAATTTAACCCATGCCAGGGTAGATATTTGTTAAATGCCTGTCGAGCCAGGTCTTAGCCATACTATCTACTAAATTCGGATATACAGGGTGTAACAGAAAGGTGTAGTCATATTTTAGGGGGTTGTTAGGGACATCATTCTGAACAACTTTTACTATGAAACCGACTTGATCAGAGCAACATTAATTTTTACTTTTCTATACAAATCAGCTGACCGCCCGGACCAAAACGTATGGAGAAATGAAAAATAAAGTTGCTCTGATCAAATCGGTTTCATAGTAAAAGTTGCTCAGAGTGGTCTCCCCAACAACCCCCTAAAATATGACTACACCCTTCTGTTACCTACACCCTGTATTCAAAATTCGAAGAGACGTTAACAGCTACGCTAGGTCCTATTGGACTTCAATTTGATCGAACCTCTCATCAACGAATCACAGACCACAATTTGGCATTCGATTGGGGCGCCATCATTGGATAACACGGCAAATTGCAGGTGAAGAAAACGATCCCAAGTTGCGGTCATGAGGTGAAAATCGAGTGCCGGGCCGAAGCGACGCGCGAGTTTTGCCGCATGCAGTGCGAGCGGCCACTCCCCTGTGGCCACCCGTGCACGGGCCGTTGCGACCGGCCGTGCAACCCCGACCAATGTACTCGGCTCATCGACTGTGGACTCCCGGCCCCGTGCGGGCACAAAGTCGACCTGCCTTGCAATGTGTACCGCACTTACATCGCCGGTAAGTGTCCGATGTTAGGCCAAATGTTTTTACGTGGCGGTTATATATCGATATAATATGAAGATAGATGTGAACTTGAGTTAAGTTGGCTTGTATTATTGAGACCACAGACTTCAATCATCCGAAGCACGGCCGCGCCCGAAACAAATGCCACATAGAAAAGGACGTAGTCTTCCAACGACGATGTTCCACAGATCTTTCATTCCTCATTGGTCATCTAGCGTTAGTTTCACCCAGAGACTATACATCCAATTGACTGCGCCTGCGGGGGAATGCGGCTCGCCAAACTTTAGTTGTATTTAACGTATGCAACCTATGTAATGACGGGCCGCCAAACAGTTTCGCAGCGGCTGACCAGTCACAGCTCTCTTACCTCGTCCCCCGCCGCCCGTAAATTGCTGAGTTGTGTTTCAAAGGAAAATATATCTATGCGCTCTCCACTGGATAAGTGCTCCCTGACTTCCATGCATCCCCGATGCTGGGTGTGATGTGTGTGTTGTGTGTTGTGTGCAGGCGAGCGCGACCCCTCGTGCCTGCTGCGTCACTGCGCGTCTCCGTGCGCGGTGACGCTGGCGTGCGAGCACGCGTGCGGCGGCAGCTGCGGCGCGTGCCGGCAGGGCCGACTGCACGCGCCCTGCACGCAGACCTGCCGCCAGGACAACATCTGCGGGCACCAGTGAGCTTCCACTATGCATTCCATCACCCCTGACATTGCCGTCGGCTCGCCAGTTATGCTGAGCCTTCGCTGTCCGTCCGTGTCATCTGTCTGTCTGTACGTCTGGCTGTCAGTGGGCTGTAGTCGCACGAACCGTAATGGATGAATGTAGAATTTTTACAGACTGTATGTGTTTCACAGAATATGTATATTGTTGTGTACTGTTGACGTGACCGCAAATAATGCTCTACACGAAAACATAAGCGGTTTAGAATTAAATAGTCAATTTCAATCAACATATTAGCGCCTGACTTTTTTGCATGACGAAATTTGCTGTCAGGCACTTGTTTCTTGTACGATGATGCAGAACCCTGCGTGGTATAGTCCGACTCGCGCTTGACCGATTTTTAACCTAATTCATAGCTTGAAGCTTGAACCGGTGAGGCCTTTGCGCAGCAGTGGGACACCGTGCAGGCTAAATTATAATAAAACAGCTTGAAAATTCTTCGTGTCTATAAAGCCGCTGTTCTGGATTCCCACGAACAAGGTATCCTAGTGTGAGGCCAGAGGCAATGATTGTATCTGTATTTTGCTTATAATTTCAGATGCCAAGAGCCGTGCAACCAAGTGTGCCCGCCTTGCAAGCGGCCGTGCGAGGTGCGGTGCGTCCACACCAAGTGTAAAAAGATTTGCGGAGCTCCGTGCACCCCTTGCCAGGTCGGTGCAGCGAACACATAGAGCTGGGTCCACATTTGATCATTTTGGCGTATCAGATCTCCGTTGCGTTTGTATCCTCAATTTTTACCATACCGTGTCACTAGCCGTATCGTGTCAAAAATCGCGCCCATACTTACAATCGTATCGTATCAGCGTATCAGCAAAAGTTCGTGGACGCCAAAAACATATCTTCCGATCGGTATTCCCTTTGATGATCGCCGAAAACCCGACTCGTCTCAGGACGCAGCGTATCACGTATCAATCGCAACGTCGTATCATGATACGGTATCAAAATACGTCCATACTGCGATATAGTCACGTATCATTTTGCGTCCAAACTAGCGATTTTGATACACGTCGGTGCCACGCGACGGAGATACGATACGCCAAAATGATACAAATGTGGACCCAGCTTAACGCTTCTAAGCCCCGCCACACATTCAAACCCTCGCATTGGCCGTCTGTGCCATAGATAGGTTTCAAATTCTGTCAATCGCACGCGGCTCGTGACGATCAATTCGAGTGTTGGCATGTGTGGAGCGGAACTAAGCATAGCTTAATTTCGGGGCATATTTACACGAGTCTGCCCAGCCATTAGCTGGCGAGCATCTTCTCGACTTGTCAGGTCCATGTGTTCTATTTTCAAACTATGTTTTTAGGGTTCCGTGTTCCGTTCCCGAAGGGTGCCAAACTAGGCTCCGCTGTCCGTTTGTCCGTCATCGGGTCCTACAGCACGAACCGTAATAGCTAGAGAATTGAAATGTTTTACAGAATATATATATTTCTATTGCCGCAACAACAACAAATACTGAAATACAGTCAACTTCAATACAATAGCGCCTGACAATTTTTATTAGCAAGAGACGACTGACGACGAGATTGAAGATTTACCGTTTTGGGCACAGACAACGATGGTGCGGAAGCCTTCGTGTGCGAGTCCGACCCGCTCTTGACCAATTAATTTATTGTCACTGGAGTCTTTCTCACTATGTGTACTACCTATATCCGTCCGCAGGAGAAGTGCGAGCGCGCGTGCGCCCACAGGCGCTGCGTGCGTAGCTGCGCGGATCCCTGCGCGCCCTTCCAGCCGTGCTCGGAGCCCTGCGCCGAGCGCCAGCCCTGCGGCCACCGCTGCCGCGGCCTCTGCGGGGAGCCCTGCCCGCAGATATGCAAGGAGTGCCGCCCCGGTGACTTCCCCACAGACTTCCTGGGCGACGACTTTGAGGAGGACGACAAGTGAGTCTGCTACACATTCCAGGATCCGTAGCATGCCTGCCGCAGGGGGGTCGCGGGAGGGTGACAGAGCACGCGCTTGTCATGTCTCTGTGCCTCAACGTCCGCGACGAAACCTCCCCCCGCACTCGGCATGCTGCGGATTCTGCAGTGGGTGTAGATGAACATGTCTCTGTGCCTCATCGTCCGCGACGAAAACTCCCCCCGCACTCGGCATGCTGCGGATTCTGCAGGGGGTGTAGATGAACATGTCTCTGTGCCTCACCGTCCGCGACGAAACCTCACTCCGGCCGGCCGGGGGGCCGCACTCGGCATGCTGCGGATTCTGCAGGGGGTGTAGATGAACATGTCTCTGTGCCTCACCGTCCGCGACGAAACCTCACTCCGGCCGGCCGGGGGGCCGCACTCGGCATGCTGCGGATTCTGCAGGGGGTGTAGATGAACATACAATACATCACACAATGCTAACTAAGTACGTTGATAAAATCACGCGTTACGTGCCTAATAGTTATCACAAAATCGAGACTCGCTATTCGCATATTATCTCGAGTTTGTCGGTCTGTCTTATTCTATTTATCACGATTAACCACAGCAGCTATCTGCTACTGTTATACTACAGCGCTTGTAGCATACCGAGTGCGGGGGTAGGTTGTGTCGCCAAAGGTGAGGGACAGAAACGTGTAAAGCGCATGCCGTGCTACAGGCGCAGAGCTTGCTTGCGACCCACACGTTCTGAAACTCAATTATCTAACTAAACTGCCACCTCCCAGGTTCGTCAAGTTGCAGGACTGCCCCCACGTGATGGAGCTGGAGAACATGGACAACCTGATGACCGGCGACAGCGAGAGCATCAGCATCCGAGCGTGCCCCTTGTGCCGCGCGGCTGTGATCAACACGCCGCGGTACAAGGACCTCATAAACGCCATGTTCAGGCAACTCATCAACCCCATCAAGGAGAAGGTGTACGGCACCAAGGGACAGATTAAGGCCAAACAGCTTCAGCTGACAGAACGAGCCCTGCTCTTTGCTACTGACCATAAAGCTGTTCTGAAAGGTGGGTACTGGGAATCTTCTGGTTGGATGTGTGATCGCTACATTTTGCTATCATTATTGACGTTTTCATTTGGTGCAATGAAAAGTTAATTTAACTTTGTCTTTTTCATACTCAATTCGTACCTTCTCAGTCTACTTGAAAGATCAGGGACACGATTCTCGCGCATTCGATATACGATATCAACACCTATATAGAGTGATTTTGTATGGGAATTTGTCAATATAGGTCTCGATATCCGTATATCGAAGGCGCGAGAATCGTGCCACAGGATAATTCGTATGTCTGTCCCCAAAATAGCGAAAAGGATAACACTTTTTTGTATTTCCAGGAGACAAACATTGGAGCGCGGCCTTCTTGAAAATTTCCCGCGTCATCAAAGCAGCGGGAGCCAAATTATCGCTACTTCAACTGGAAATGTACTCCGTTTATCTGGACATACTCGAGTTGCTGGCTGATTGCTTCGATAAGTTCAAGAAAGCGAATATCACAGTTCTAGTCGAAGAGTACAGCGGCCAAATGGAACTCCTCTGCAACACGCTAGCTGACAATATGCAGAAACTGAGCCAACAACAGCAAAAAGACATCGGAAACGAAATAAAGCGGACGCATGCGATCATTCAACTCGCCACACTCATGAGTAACCCCGCCTTTCTAAACAGTAAAACAGTGAGTAAAGTAGACGCCGCGGCGGACGCTGCAAAGCGCGCTATACTAAGCTGGTACGCTTACGAAGACGATAACGCCCATGAAGCGCTCAAAGATCTGCAAGAAGCCATCAAGTTGAGCGGAATCATAACAAGACAGGAGAAAGATTTGATCGTGAAAGCCATGGGATTGAAACAGGGACACTGGTACAAATGTCCAAATGGCCACATCTACTGCATCACAGAGTGCGGTGGCGCGATGGTAGAGAGCAAATGCAATGAATGCGGTGCTATAATTGGAGGTGGTAGTCACAGGCTGCGGTCCGATAACGCGGTGGCGACCGAGATGGACGGCGCGAGTCGCAGCGCGTGGTCCAATCAGTACAACGACATGGCCAATTGGAGGTTTGATGATTGATCGAGTCAGAAGGGACATTTACTGAACGAATTGGAAAATTTGAAACTGATTTCGGTTTTTTAGGAGGTAGGTAATATTAATATCTGTAACCTATTTGGGCTTTATTAAAAACTTATTGATAGATTTAAAAAGTCTCCAATAGTCTCCGAATAACGATAAGTAATTCAGTGCTTTGTTTTTGTGCTAGTAATTATGGTTTAGTTTTTTATCAAATGACTAGGTCAAGTTTATGTGATTTTATATTATGTTATGCATGAATAATATTAATATCTGTAACCTATTTGTGCTTTATTAAAAACTTATTGATAGATTAAAAAGTCTCCAATAGTCTCCGAATAACGATAAGTAATTCAGTGCTTTGTTTTTGTGCTAGTAATTATGGTTTAGTTTTTTCATCAAATGACTAGGTCAAGTTTATGTGATTTTATATTATGTTATGCATGAATACACAACTTTAATTAAGGAACAGATACAATTTTATTTTATATCAATAATAATAAAGGGAAATCTGGAATTGGGTAATATTAGGATGTTAGATGGATCGAATTAAACTTTCCAATGGTATCAAAATATATTTTTAAGTGATATTAAAGGTAGACTTAACTTAACAGTAGGTAAATACTTAAATTAACTCAAGTATCCCTTAACCCTAACCATATAAGTTATAAATACACTTTTGTTCTTTAATTACATTTAGTAGTAGATGAGTAAAAGTAGCCCATTAACGTCCCCACCGAGGGGCACATGCCTTTACATAAATACGAGTATGGAGCCATATTCTACCACGCTGGCTCAGTGCGGGTTGGTGGAGTGGATTCAATTAACAAGTTGATTTCCATCAACTGTCAGAAAAATGGTTGAAATGGTTGTATATTTCCAGCAGATATATTTTATAAAGTCAATTTAGTGCAAAAAAAGACAGCATTTGATGGCACTTTTACATGACGTCGTCATTCTGTTGTTATTTCATAGAACTCAGGAACAAAAATTCCGTTTTGATATTTCATAAAAAGTATCTATTTTGGCTTGACAGGCCACAAGCCTGTTGTATATTTCCAGCAGATTTAGTGCAGAAGTCAATTTAGTGCAAAAAAAGACAGCATTTGATGGCACTTTTACATGACGTCATTCTGTTGTTAGAGTCTGGCCAGTGAAAGAAGTCCCAAGAAAACCGCGGCAAATTTAAAAAATCTTAATGTGGCCACAGTTACTGTACACCGAATAAACGGAGTTGATACTTTAATGTTTCTTTTTTAATTTTATTGTTCGATACCTATTTATGTACTCTCATGACTTGGTTGATTGGTTGAAAAAAAGAATATCATATTAGTAAAAACGCGCGTTCCTAAATTCATAGAGCATTGGATGGGTTAAGTAGGTACCTACTGAATATATTTTTACCATGCCTATACCCTATACAGTTTCCCACTGCTGGGCAAAAGCCTTCATTTCGAGTATAAAGTAAACATACTAAATTAATAAACTTTATTATTATGTTTCATAGTAACAATCAGACTCAAATAATTCAAAACCCGTATTTAAGCTACCTGGAAACAAATATGAGTAATTGCCACATTTGAATAAATGTATAATATCCAAAAGAACAGATTAGTAATTAAAGAATAATAATAAATAGTCCAGTAAAGTATCAAAATGTTGTAAGCCAAGTATAAGCAATGTAACAATTCGTTTGACAAGTAAATAATATTGCCATCATCAAAGTTTGAAAACTACTAAAGGACAGGATTCGCTGGCCAGACTCTATGAGTATTTCATAAGATTTCATAGAACTCAGGAACAAAAGTTCCGTTTTGACAGTTCATAAAAAGTATCTTTTTGACTTGACAAGCCACAAGCCTATTGTAATAAATAAGTCATTACAAGTTTTTACCGTAGTTTTTTCGTAACACCGAACATCTCGGGCGCTGATACGAAGCGAGATACGGAACGGACCATAGAACATAATATCTGGACCCAGCTTAACTAATTAATCGTGCGTCCATCCAAAGTCTACATCGAGATAAAGTTCATACCCATATAAAACATGTTTTTTGGGTCTTTTGGGGACGCTGGACGGTTGAGTGGAGATCGTCGCTCGGGCCCCTACTCCTTGTCGGGCCACACGACGCTCTCGATCCAGTCGAGGTAGCTGTAGACGCGGGTGTAGACCCCCGGCGCGTCCGAGCCGCAGCCGCGACCGAATGACGTCACGCCCACCAGACGGTAAATGCCGTCCGAGGCCGTCAGCCCCTGGAGCGGGCCGCCCGAGTCGCCCTGGGACACGTCCATACAATACAATGAATTCAAATCAAATCAAATCATTTATTTGTGAAACATAGGTGTAGGTTATAACATTCAGGTGTTATAAAATATTACGTGTCTCTATGTTTAGCCATCGGGCATACAAATATTACATGCAAATATGTACAGTAGACCGGAGTGAAAAAATATATTTTTCGCATTTCATTAACCCTGTATTACTAAACTTTGCTATGGATAAAGAGAATCTCAAAAATATAAAAAATATTTTTTTTAGACATCATCTTCAGGTGGCGCAGAGGACTTGAAACATGGCAAAATACTGAAATTTAAAAAAAAAACACGGGGGGGGGATGCGAAAAATGTAAATATTAGTATAACGTGGTATTACTGCAATAAATTATTAACTAATAAATTATTATTATAAAATCTAAACAAGAAATACCAATGTTCAACACAAAATATTGGTGAGTTGTGTTTCAAAGGAAAATGTATCTATGCGCTCTCCACTGGATAAGTGCTCCCTGGTGTGTACCCAGATTTAGCAAGTTATTCAATACTCCATTTTGCGTGACAGGGAGCAAAAACCATCGCCGCAACTGTATGGTGTAATGAAGGTTTCATTATGATGTATAAATGTAGATTAATGTCCCCACCGAGGGATACAGGCCTTTACCTGGATATGGGTAAGATAAATAATAATGAATGTTATAAAAGGACAAGTCCTGACTGACCGACTGATTTTTCACTTCTCCATACAAATCACCCACTCAGGCCAAAATGTACTGGAAGTAAAAAATAAAGTTGCTCTGATCAAATCGGTTTCATAATGAAAGTTGCTCAGAACAATGTCCCTAACAAAGTAGTTTCTAATTTTGTTTGTTAGTTAATTCATTTACACGTTGCATACAATGTCGCAGGGAAATTATAGAATTAGGGATTTAGTTAAATTCCTAGGTAAAAGTGTGGATTGCCCACCTGCATTGACCAAACGGTACAGTGCCACCATCTTATGGAGCGGTGCGCCACCATCTATGCCAACTGTTCAGGAGTTTCTTTGACCTGAAAACACTAGAACTGGCCCCCGATTCTCGCGCTGCCGAGATCATCTCCCCAATCGAGATATCGGTTTTGATACGGCCTAAATCCGTCAAAAAAGATCTCAATTTATATTTATTTTGATCGAAAACGGGTCGAGATATTTCGGTTGGTCGAAAGGCTAGTCGTAAGAATAGCTTTTCTTGTTTTTTATAGAGATTTCGGTATCTCAAAACCGATATTTCGACCATGGACATGATCTCGCTAGCGCCAGAATTACCCCCCTGACAGCCGATTTATGCCGAAGTGTCATTACTCATTATCATACTGGGTGGCTCTGTGCTCATACCTGGCAGGTGTCTCTAAGCCGCTGCGCGTCGCCCGCGCAGATCTGCTGCTCCGTGATGAGTAGCGGCAGCTTGCGGTTGTCGGTGTAGTACGGCGCGCACGTCGCTCGCGCCTCCAGCGACACCTTCGCCTTGAGGAGAATGTCGCTCGCTGTGTTCACTGCGGGACACACAATCTTATAGTAAAACTAAAGTAAGGCCTTTAATGTCTTTACCCGGATACGTCACCATTATATATTTTCATATATTTCATTGCACTGTTTACAATGTGATAATCTTCTAAAACAATTAATGCGCATAGGCGAGCTTATCTGTTCTTACAGCAAACCTAGGCAGGACAGGAAATATTGTGCCACCATCATGTCTGATGCTAGCAAAGCGGAGCATATCAGAGACAGTACAGTTCCCGTCACGTAGAAAGAAACAGAGGGAAATAGCATGTGTGTATTTTATTACTTTCTGTAGCCCTCGCAAGCACATCCCGTCCTTGTCGCTCAGGCTTGGAAGAGCACCCGTAGCATGCCGAACCACGCGGGGGGGGGGGGGGGGGGGTCGCGGCGTGAGAGTGAAGGACAGCGCACGCGCTTTAAATATCTCTGTCCATCACTTTCCATGACAAAACCTCACTACGGGAGCAGGAGCGACGTAAAGTCCAAGCGACGACGACGTAAAGATAACAAATTGTAATACCGGACCCGCTTTCCGGGAGGTTAAGCTTTGGTTTACTCCAAAAGCGGTGGCGTCATGAAGCGGCCGCAATACGGTGAATGACGTCACTAGAACATTGTCTATGTAAACAAAATCGCGCGGTTTCCTAGAGAACGGTATTGATGTCGTGTTCGTTTGACATGTATAGCACAAAAAACATCACGTTGTGCTGAATAAAAATGCTTTTAAAAAGACATGTTTTCGTTAAAACCCGCCACATCATGATGCATCCAGTAATTGCTTGGGCATATCATGAAATGGCGGGACACATCATGTTGTGCCCGATTCTACGATCGGCCGCCGACATTGACACCATAACGGTGACACCGCTTTACAGTACAACAACCGTCATTCACCGCCATCACCGCAGTATTACGGCCGCTCCATGACGCCACCGCTTTTGGAGGAAACCAAAGCTTTAGTGACGGCTGTCGCCGCTTTGGTCAAAGTAAATTTGTCGCTTGTCTTTAGTAAATTGTCGCCAATCCCAGAGAACGAAGGGCTGTGCGGGATATGTAGACATTTATTCGTGATTCCTACTCAGCAGTCCATTTTGAAAGTAGAACTTGGTAGGCGACGTTACGAAAATCAATAGAGGGGTGTTTTTTTGTTAGCATTACCAGTGGTATTGGTGACGCCCCACCCAGTGACTGTCAGCGGAACATCGCTGGGCACGTCAGGTCTCGTGTACAGGCAGGCTGCACCAACAGCGGTGCCCGTCAGCTTGGCGCGACCTCGGAGTCTGGAACAGGGACGGGTCATCACCACGGTATATATGGTTATGTCACAGTTGGTTGGTTAAATCAGACACTTAACTAACACCCTAGAACGTTAATTGAAGACCGACATTTAACCAAGTCACTAGCATTTTGATTTAAATAAAGCATCGTCGAAAACGTTTAACAATCTGTCTTACCGAAAGCCAGCGTGTTGGTTAAAACAATTTGGCGTCACGAAAACAGCTGATTACTTTCAGAGATCTTTTTGGCAAATGTTGTGCAACGTTGGTGTGTTGTGTTTAGTGGTTTTTTGTTTCAAATTTGGTCTTTGGTGCAATTTATTGTAAACATGTTGTCGACTCCGCCATAACTGTTTCACGATTGATAGTTTTACAAAACCGAATTGGTTGCTTTAGATCTCTTTCTGTGTCAATACTAAAGACAGGTTGTGTTAGATCCCAATTTTATGAACCACAGTAGGAGCCTCAGTAATAGGGTCCCGTTTGACACCCTTCGGGTACGGTACCCTAAAAAACTTCATTATCAATTTCAAACAGTTCGGGATCAATGTTGTAGTGTAGATGCTGGATTAGCGGGCTGGCCTCACGGGTCGAAACTCCACCACCAGGCCAGAGTCTGTTTCCGTTGCGAAGGCTCACTTTATCAGTGCCAAGTCGTGGTACTTGGTGTTACTCCTGAAGTCGGGGTGCACTGTTATGTGATCTATCAGATAGTCGGTGCTCTCATTGAACTGGCGGCTCCCCAGCGCCACCACTCCCAAACGGACGACGCTTGGCTTCACCCTGCAATTGGAAATGTATATTCAGTAATTATACGAGGTGTAAATCAATTAACGCAAAATGAGAAACTACTTTGTTAGGGACATCATTCTGAGCAACTTTCATTAAGAAACCGATTTGATCAGAGCAACTTTAGTTTTCACTTCCCAGTACATTTTGGCCTGAGTGGATCAGCTGATTTGTATGTAGTTTCTCATTTTGCGTTAATTCATTTACACCTTGTATAGCAAGTCAAATTTTTACCAAGTTTTGTAAGATACGAGCACTTTATACTATTTTAAGTAATGCTAGACATTAAATAATGGCAACATTTGAAGACTACTGCGTTTTTTATTTAACTGGTTCGCCGACACATCTTATATAATAATAGTTCGCCATTGTTCGGTCGTTCGAGCGGTGTGCTTCTGAGAGTGAAGGGCTTAATGACATATTTGGTCTGTCAATCGAAACACCTGGTGCCCTAATATGTCACATATGTTGCCATTATTTTTGTCTAGCATTTCTTGACAAAGTATACAATCGTAGATTTGTTGTACGATGTTATTTAGGCACTCACAACACGACCTAATAAAATGTTGCTAAAAATGACAATCAAGTTGGTAAGTTAGTGGGTTTACCTCTCTAGATTGTGAATGCAGTGTGCAGCGGTCAGCACGTATTGATCTGACAGCAGAGTGGCGCCACACTGGAACTTGTAGCCGTCGAATCCAATCTCGTAGCCGAGGGCCGCCTGAAACAGTAACACGGAAATTAGGAAAAAATCAGAACACTGCAAAGGGCTTTTGTACCTCAGGTGCCATGCGCCTAACAGGTTGTAACAGAACAACTCTTACTATTAAACCGATTTGGTCCGGTCAAATTGATTTCATAGTAAAAGTTGCTCAGAATGATGTCCCTAACAACCCCCTAAAATATTACTACACCTTTCTGTAACACCCTGTAGAGAAGTGAAAATTAAAGTTGCTCTGATCAAATCGGTTTCATAGTAAACGTTGCTCAGAATGATGTCCCTTACAACCCCCTAAAATATGACTTTCTGTTAAGCTTTGGTCCGGTGATAATGACGCACAACGCTGCGATATGCGGTATGCGTTGCCGGACACTCAATCATATGAAAAACGTCGAGAATGTTCTCTTGTTCCGTCGCAGTCTGCGTCAGCGGCGAGGGGCAAGCGCGGTGAAGTGGGGAGGTGTACTGCCGCACAGCGCGGCGTCATTCTCGGTTCAACGCTGCGGTGTGCGGTGTGCTTCACGGGTTAACAATATGGAATTTTTCGGCTGCGGCAAAATCAACTGACCACCTCTCCGCAGAGACGCTAACTGCTGCGTCGTGACGCTGCGTTGCGACGCATACCGCAGCGTTGTGCGTCATGATCACCAGACCAAAGCTTTACACCCTGTTTGTATTTTATTTGATATCATCACAAGATTTCAGTTGACCGTGATAATGAATTTGGAAAAGGTCGTTTTCATTTTTTAACCGACTTCCCAAAGGTTTACAATTCGTCCGGTTTTTATTTTTTATTTTTGTTATGTATGTGCCCCGATAGCGCCTAAACGGATGAACCGATTTGGAAAATTATTTTTTTGTTTGAAAGGGTTTACCTTCCCATTGGTCCCATTGACACCAGGTCAGGATCTGATGATGGGATCTGGAGAAATCGAGGGAACTCTTCAAATATTATAGGCAGACCCACAGACAGGCAGACCTATAGTGATTTTTGTGTTTTTCATAATAACTCGTGCAAATACACATGGTAAGCATAATATTGTGATGCGGAACTGCTGATGACGACCACATATGGCCGCCAGATCTGCTCAATACTAGGTACAAATACAATGCGTGGCTGACGGGCAGGCAACGCATAGCCTAATCCGGTGGACCTAGAGCCATGAAACTTTGTACAGAGGTTCCTTGGTAGCGTGGGGTAGCACTGATATGGGATTTGACAAAATTAATTCCCCAACGGGGGGGGGGGATAAGGGGTTGCAGTTTGTATTAAACTCAATCTAATCAAATAGGGTTTGTGGAAGTCGGTTTTTTCTAAAGTTCACTTTTTGTTTCAATATATATGATATTATTCACACCTTCCGTAGGTACCAAGAACCCGACACAGGCGGGTATTAATCGTATGTTGTTAGCACGCCGCCGACTACCCGCCTCGCGAGTTCAAGCTTTATCGTATGTTGTTAGCACGCCGCCGACTACCCGCCTCGCGAGTTCAAGCTTTATCGTATGTTGTTAGCACGCCGCCGACTACCCGCCTCGCGAGTTCAAGCTTTATCGTATGTTGTTAGCACGCCGCCGACTACCCGCCTCGCGAGTTCAAGCTTTATCGTATGTTGTTAGCACGCCGCCGACTACCCGCCTCGCGAGTTCAAGCTTTATCGTATGTTGTTAGCACGCCGCCGACTACCCGCCTCGCGAGTTCAAGCTTTATCGTATGTTGTTAGCACGCCGCCGACTACCCGCCTCGCGAGTTCAAGCTTTATCGGATGTTGTTAGCACGCCGCCGACTACCCGCCTCGCGAGTTCAAGCTTTATCGGATGTTGTTAGCACGCCGCCGACTACCCGCCTCGCGAGTTCAAGCTTTATCGGATGTTGTTAGCACGCCGCCGACTACCCGCCTCGCGAGTTCAAGCTTTATCGGATGTTGTTAGCACGCCGCCGACTACCCGCCTCGCGAGTTCAAGCTTTATCGGATGTTGTTAGCACGCCGCCGACTACCCGCCTCGCGAGTTCAAGCTTTATCGTATGTTGTTAGCACGCCGCCGACTACCCGCCTCGCGAGTTCAGGCTTTATCGTATGTTGTTAGCACGCCGCCGACTACCCGCCTCGCGAGTTCAAGCTTTATCGGATCGGGACGGGGGGCTTCTAGATAAAGTGGTGTTGGTACGGAAATTGTTAATACAAAAAAAATACCATATGCGGGAATTCCCCCTCAGCCGCTTCCTCCCCACCGATGATGTATTGCCCCAGCGCCGGGGTAGATTTGGCTCTTATCTTCTCGCATTCTGTCAAAGACAAATTAAAAGCCGTTTCATTAATCTCAGCATAAGTAGAGCTTTTCAACGATCTTTTGGCACGCGGTGATAGGGATAGGTATAATAATTATTATTATATGAATGACAGTTCGTTGCGTATCACTAGTGCCCCTGTAAACGTCAATCACTCAAGTACCAGAAATGGGTCGCGGTATTTGATTTAAAACGGTTTAAAATAATGTTTTTATCACTTCCTAACTCTCTAAACAAATATCTTTGAAATGACACTCTTTAGGACATGACAGTCTTGTGTCGATTTATGTAAGTTTCAACCATGGTTTGCAGACTTGGGAAAAAAGTCGGGACTCTACGAGAAGATACTTTAAATCCCTTTACAAGTTGTCCCAAAATGGGATAATGAGTAGATGGGTACTTGCCTCTATCTGCAACTCTTGTCTGTAACCGCGGGCTCACTGTAGTAGTAGTACTAGTAGTAGTGGGGGTCCCTGAAAGTAAATTGTGCGTTTGCGACTCTAAAAAAAGGGAAAAAACATGAATTGTTTCTGTATTCTAGCAAAGTCCCCACCAAAACCGAAGTGTTTTTTTTAATAGATGTACCATCTATTTTCTTATTCTATATTTCTATCATTAGGAAATTACTGAGTTTAATATTATGTACAAACTACAATAAGTAGTTAGTACAGATATTATAATAGTTAGGTACCTATATTAATCATAGTAAACTTTGGCAAGTAATGTTAGACATTAAATAATGGCAACATTTGCAGACTACTGCGTGTCTTCTCATACGCAGTGGTGCCCTAATACAAGGTATAAAGGTGCGCCTACACGGGCCATATTTTCACTGCAATATGTGGCCGGCAACTATTAGTGTCCTTTTCTAACATGTGAGTATTAAGAGAGGAACACTTAGTTGCCGGCGACATATTGCAGCAATACCTGGCCCGTTTAGGAGCACCATTATGAATTAAGGCAAAATAAGAAACTACTCTGTTAGGGAACCGATTTGATCAGAGCAACTTTATTTTTAACTGCTCCATACAAATCAGTTGAAGTGAAAAATAAAGTTGCTCTGATCAAATCGGTTTCATAATGAAAGTTACTCAGAATGATGGCTTTCAGTTTGTTTGCATTGTGTATGCTGTTCAATTGGACAATTGGAGTAGATGGTGGCGCCATCGCTCATGCTCTAGCTAACGTGGTGGCACTGTATTGAAGCCACTATGACAACGTCATTTCGACTCTTTGCTGTTCAGTTGGTGTAGATGGTTCGCCTCGCTCCATTCTCTAGTCGTGGCACTAACGTCTGTAACTCTAGTCGTGGCACTAACGTCTCTTCTCTAATGTGTGGCACTGTACATGTACAAGCTTTCCAACGAACTTTTGGCTTGCGATGACAGGTGTAACGAACCCTTGATGACCAATAACAATGAGAAATGAAAGAACGGTGTTGATGACAGGTTCGTTGCATAAGGTCGCATAGATAGATACAATGCTACATGGCTGTTTTGGCACTTTGATGACACTGACAGGGGGGCGCCACTGCAACATTGATCGATTGTATGATTAGATTGATTGCGTTAGTTCCGACCCTTTGCCACGTGCCAAAACATCCAGCATGTAGCATTGTAGATAAGATTGGCGCCTAGTGCATTGTAGATAAGATTGGCGCCTAGTGCATTGTAGATAAGATTGGCGCCTAGTGCATTGTAGATAAGATTGGCGCCTAGTGCATTGTAGATAAGATTGGCGCCTAGTGCATTGTAGATAAGATTGGCGCCTAGTGATGGGACTCGACGCAGCGCCCTCTCCTGTAAACGTCACTCAGGCCAAAAGATCATTTGTTGGACGACATGAGACCTTTCAAGACCGACCTCGATCAAGCTTTGATAGATGACGCTACCGTGTTAAAGGGTGTCAACGTCAAACAAAGAGTTACAATCTGTCCAACGATCTTCTGGCGTGCGGTGACAGGTAGAAACTAACGCTTTTTGACAGGTTCATTGCATTAGGTTGCGTAGAACTGGCGCCCCTCTGAAAACGTCACTCAGTCGCCAAAAGATCCTTGGAAGGCTGTACAAACAGTCCGTTGATCTGAGTGTAACCACAGACTAAATAACATCTCTTTTGCCTTCGTCGGGCGGGGGTTAAAAACAGATCGGCCTTGGAGGAAGGAAGTAAACAAAGAGTTTGGCCGGCCATACACGGACTGCTCGAGCAGTTACCCAGTGATCAACATACACGGACCGCTCTTGCAGTCAGAGTCAACAGCTTGAGGCTGCCATTGATAACTGCTCGAGCAGTCAGCTCAACTGCTCGGATTTCAAATCAGTAGCATCATGGATTTTGAGGTGCGCGGGCGGAGGTAACTGCGCGAGAGCAGTCGACAGCTCGAGCAGTCAGTGTATGCCTGGCGACTGCTTGACCGCACGATGAAATTTCACCGTGCTGCCAACCGCCCGAAGCAGTCGCAACTGCTTGAGCGGTTCGTGTATGTACGTATGTAGAAGACTGTGGTTTGCTATGCAGTCGCAGCTTGAAGCAGTCGACACTGACTGCTTCAAGCTGTCCGTGTATGGCCGGCCTTTCATTGATCTGAGAGATCGTCTAATCTAACTGACTCGGAGTTTTAGCCAATCACAGGCAAGGAAGCTCGTAGTTTTAGCCAATCACAGTAGTTGGTTGTACCTACGTACGTACAGACCTGCCAACTTAACTGTGAACTGACGGATGTCGCTAGTCGCTTTTTGGTATCTGGCGCCACCATCTACGCCAACTGAAAAGCATACACTACAACAAACTGTCGAAGTGACCTCTCATAGTGGCGTCAGTCAGTAGTTCCGCTTTGGCCGTTCTCTAGATAGCTTGGTGGCTTTGTACAGACCTACCAAGTTATCTGTAAATGTAAATGTCACAATTCGGAACTACGACCGCCGTCTTTGAAATGCCATTATATTATGCTCGGACGAAATTCCCAAATATGGCAATACTAGAAAGCTACTAGCGACACCCGTCATTTCACACTGACGGCCCTGAGTGAAGCAAAGACCAAGTGTCGATATAATAATTTCTATGGTCATAGATAATGAAACTCAAAATTCATAATTTCTTTATTGCATGCACACAAAAAAAAAGTGAAAAAATATATCTGGGTTGACAAATTACGCTACCCATAGCAAGCGTAGTGACAGGAGAACCTATTGACTTGTTTGACAAATTACGCTACCCATAGCAAGCGTAGTGACAGGAGAACCTATTGATTTGTTTGACAAATTACGCTACCCATAGCAAGCGTAGTGACAGGAGAACCTATTGACTTGTTTGGTACTACTTTTTATTTTTAATGGTCTTTGAAAAGCCCTCGTGAATTTAATTATTATTTCTTACTTACCAAATTTATTCTCTGTGATTTCTGTGCTGGGGCAGCAAACAATTTCTACTCTGTCATGGAACCCACATCTATTTAAGTTATGTTTTCCAGTGCTTTGGATTAATCTGAAAATAGAAAAAATATAGTAACTAACTGTGCCTAACAAAATTTATATAAAAAAACAATATTTATCATTATCTATGTCCAATATTTATGAACAGAATGCTGTGGCCAGGCCAGAGTAGGTACTTGATGCTAAAAAAGTTTACATCAAACTTTTTTAGCATCAAATACCTACTCTGGCCTGGCCACAGCATTCTGTTCATTTGTTTATTGAGTGTTTCAACTTTATGCCCTTGAGTTAAGTAAAAGAATGAAATAAAAATGCTTGCTTATCTTAATGAGAGAGTAACCAGTCTTGTTTTGTTAATTAATGTTTTGTTAAACCAACCTAAAAGCAACTTCACATTGGTGCGCCATACGACAGGTTCCTGTTCCTCCATTACACGATTCACCTTCTGAAAATAAAATAAAAATACATACATATTATTAGGTAACTATGATAACATTATCAATCAGCCCAATGCCTGAAGTAAAAATACTTTACCACATACAAAAATATTTTATACACAAATACAAATTGCTTTATTTACTAAAAAGTTTTTTTACATGTGGTTACTTATGATCTCCACACAAGGTGAAACCTGTGTCGTGGGGGCCATACATTCTAGACATTACAATTGAGTCAAACAGTGGATCACGTCTGTAACAAGGATTTCATTATATAATGAGCAAAGATTTAGAATTAATCAAAAAACTACCCTTATCCAAAGACCTTTTAGAGTTTGGAAAAAAAAACAGCAAAAACCACACTTATCCAAAGACCCAACCCTTGTGCATATAAATATAAATTCATATTAAGTGTATATTGATGTACCTATACATATTTATGTGTGAGTGAATAGATATGTGAGAGGGTATGTGTGTGAATGTGGGTGTGGGAGTGTGGTTGTGTAAATAAATATTTAAATTAAAAAATAATAATTATATAATAATAATAAGTAGATCATAAGTTTGACTTGAGACTGAGAGAAAGAGTATTTGTTACAAGACAGTCATGGTATCAATAGTGAATTACACAACACACTAGTATTTTTTTGAGATAATTCAGTTTTAATGTTGAATGTAAATTACATGTAAATTACACATTCAAGTGAAAGCCTACCATTTAGGACATTTTGTCACTGAATATTTGTTGTTCTTAATTGAATAGTCGATCAATGGGCATAACATAGTATGTTTTTAGTAAGTATTTGTATGTGTACACAAAAAAGCTTAGGTAATTTAAGGGTACTTGCAACTTTCAAGTACCTTTGCCAGGCTCCATACAAAAATGTTCGAACCCCCTAGGCGAGTAAAACTAAGTTTATTAGGTACGAGTATTTAGCTAACGCGACATAATACATTGAATTGGTAATTCCAACTTATTTAGACCATATCTACATGTTACGCCAAGTTAATAATTTCAAGTAGGTAAGTACCTACTGGATAGATTGCAGTAGAAATAGAGTTACCATCAAGTTACAGATAAGTTAGCTACAAAAGTTTATAAAATATTACTCACCGTTCATTTGAGTCGTAGCAAAGTTTATCACACAGAAAAATATCACATACTTGCCCCACATGATGCTCAATTAGATGATATTTTTCATAAACACGAACTGAATGGGCTAAAGCGAGATTTTCCTGCTTTGTAACTTTTTGCTTTTGCAAGTTGGTTTTGCCAAAGAGAAGAGAGGTCAAACAAACGTCATGTTGTTTTGACATTTTTGACAGTTCACTTTGGGTGTGGTCCGAAACGTGCATTGCCGGGCCCTCAGGCCGGGCCGGAGTCTGAGTGAGTGCAATGTGCATGCTGTGCTGAGTGCTTATTACTGCCATAAAATCGATGAAAGCTTGTTACTTTGACATAACTGAAGTATTTACAAAATAAAAGGCCCGTTTTGACAGTTCACGGTTCACGCCCATGAAGTTTTAACCCCTAATGCGTAGATAATGAATAGGTTTAGAATTTTTAACCGACTTCACAAAAGGAGGAGGTTTACAATTTGTCGGTTTTTTTTTAAATGTATGTACACCGATTACGCCTAGACGGATGAACCAATTTGGAATATTATTTTTTTGTTTAAAAGGGTTTAATTTCTCATTGGTCCCATTGACACCAGGTCAGGATCTGATGATGGAATCCTGGAGAAATCGAGGAAACTCTTCAAATATTATAGGCAGACCTATATTGATTTTCGTGTTTTTCATAATAACTCGTGCAAATGCACATGGTAAGCATAATATTGTGATGCAGAACTGATGATGATGACCACACATGGCCACCAGAACTGCTCAATACCATATAGGTACAAATACAATCTGGCTGGCTTTCGGTAATACAGATTGTTAAACGTTTTCGACGATGCTTTATTTAAATCATAATGCTAGTGACTTGGTTAAATGTCAGTCTTGGTTAAATGGTTAAATTTACGGTTTAGGGTGTTAGTTGTTTGATTTAACCAACCAACTGCGACATGTACATATACTTTCAAAAGTGGGCACTCGGGGCCTAAGTTACTATGGACGATGGGCGTGCTCATGTATACCAATTACTCAAGTCTATGGTCCCATAAAGCTGTGAAAAAATCAACCTTCTAGGTTAACGCAATCGAATGCTGCGACCGTTTATACCGTATTTTTGTTTACATGGTTGACATCATACTTGTATTTTTATGTTTACTTAATTGCACCAGTTACGAGAGGTAGCAATCTAAAAGTGTGATCGGAACCCTTAGTGCCTTTTCACATGTACCCGGCAGCCGGCCGGTCGCCGGGCCGGGTAAAGTAGTAATGTATGAGCTCCAGTCGCGACCGGCCGGTTGTGCATGTGAAAGCTGTCATTGGAGCACATACATTACTACTTTACCCGGCCCGGCGACCGGCCGGCTGCCGGGTACATGTGAAAAGGCACTTAGCGTGCGAGTCTTACTCGCACTTGACCGTTAATAAATTAATCATAGCCTTGTCAGGATTTTGCTAGGCAACCCGCTCGTGATGTAATTTTCCAGCATACAAAATTTGATAAAAACCAAGTTTCATCGCAGTAACAGATGGGTGAAGATCGAGCTCTCTCGGATCTTAGACCATTAGGGGATTAAGTGTTGGGGTGCCTCACTCACTTCTGTCTTTTACAATTTTGTTAGAAAAATACGAAAACAAACTACAATAGGTACATTGCATTTTAGGGGTTTCCAAAATAAAACACACTACAATCCACTTTATTTAATTTCTGCTAACAAAGCCAATTTATACCTTCAAAACTTTCGGTGATGGTTGAGGTAGAAACCGGCCATACAATGCTCTTTATCCAATCCAGATATCTGTATAAGTGGATACCCTCTCGCTGAGTCCTGGATTCTTGGACCTACAGCCTATGCCCCTCGATGTTACTCCGAATATGTAGTAAACGTCATCTTTGAGACCGTGTAAGGGGCTTCCTGATAATCCCTGAAATAATAAGTTGTTGTTTGTTGCTTTGCTGCTTTACCCTCGATTTAAGTACATGGTTTAATTTAAGTTAATAAATAAATACAGCAGACCTAAGGTGTTTTTAGCTACTTATTAATACTACATACCTACGTTTTCAATCTTATCTAGCAATGATCTTCTCATTACTAGAGTTAAATTTGACAGTTGCGCAGTGACTCGTACTTAAGTCAAATTTGACCCTATTTATCTGCAGATTGAGGATAGATAGGTTAATGAAAACGGACGTCACCGACACGCAACGCAGGCAGGCAACGCATTTTCATGGATCAACAAATCTGCCATTGCCATGACAGATGCGGGGTTAGGGAGGGATGGTTAGAGTCGCTCGACTCCATAGGATAAGAATAATAGACAGCAAAACAAAATCCGTTTCTTGCCTGCGTTGCGTGTTAGTAAATGTACGTTCAGCATATGTATCCAATTACTTTATATTTACCGAAGGTATTTACTTCTTCATCGTTTGTGTCGGTAGCACAGACGACGTTATACCTATGTGATTTTGTGATTCCTTTATAAAGGATTTCCAAAAACGACCGCCGACCGTCTGCATACGGCACTATCTTCATGTCGATCTTCTGTAAATCGTTGCTTTGCGATTTATCTGTAACTAAATATGACATTCGTTGGAACCCAGAACACGATATGTTACTCTTTTCCATTTCCCGTATCTACTAGTACATGTAAGTTCTCGACATATCACTCTGTTCCTTTGTTTCTTCCGATAACTAAGACAAAACTCTGCTTCTGCTTGGCCTTTGAAACGTTACATTCTTTTCACTTCTCATGCTCGTAAAGTTCGTCTTTATGTCGGGTATAGCCAGCATAAAATCAAATTTTATGATCTAGAGCAGAGCAGTAAAATCTTCGTCTAAATCTCAGACTCTGACAAAGGTCGTCAGGTAAACAGCCACATATACCTATGCTAAGTGCCACTGCCGGCGGCCAGAGCCGGCTGCGGAGGCACGTCCAAAAAAAAAAAGGTTTAATGGCGGGAAGTCCTTATTTTTTCTCGGTAATTTCAATTTGCAATTATTTCATCATATTTACTTTTTTTTTGCAATATTTCTTTTTAATTTCCTCACAATCGAATTGAAAAGCAGAGTGTATAACTCGTAGGTACATAAAACCCATTTTACCCTCGACATGATTATATACGTCTCGGCTCGGGTAAAATGGTGCGTTTTATGCCCTTGTTGTACAATCTACTATTGTATTGCACAGCTGACTGTGCGAATTTACCCAAAACTAAACCCATTTAGTTTTTTTCCCCGAAACTGTTCCCATTTTGGAATAATTCAGACGGAGCAATTCTGTTGCGGCATCCCCTTCTTAATTGAAGCCTTTCTTGGGCACCCCGTTGATGTCTTTTACGAAGGACTCTTGTAAAAGACTTCAACGGGGCGCCCAAGAAAGGCTTCTACTTTACACCTATACCACACCTCGGACACTCCATAGAACGCTCGTAAAATAAGCACCTGTTACTACTACATGACCAAATGATGTTTGTATACGTGCAAATGTGTGCGTAAATATTGCTAGGGCTGGTAGCGCGGAAAATGCAGCGATTTGCGTCGGGCGAACCGAAAGACGACGGCGCGACCCGAACACAAGCGTTTGCATTATTATGAAGTGACTTTGTAGGGGCGCTGCCGTTTAAACAGGTACCTAGTCGGGTTCTCATTGAAATCCTAAAAAATGTTAATGTTCACTTTGATCCTTCATACATTAGGTTACAAAAATGGAGTAGGTAGGTATCGAATAACTGTCTAAAAGTGGGCACAGTGCCTTTGCCACCTCTTATGGGAAAAGGCGTGAAGCTATGTTATGTTGTTGTTACCTGCTATTACTTATTCTGAAGTAGGTAAGAGACACTTGGCGTGAACTGTTGTAGGTAGGTACCTACCTATGTAAAAACATCGTTAGGATTGTACAATATTCGAATTTTATGTTAAGTAGGTACCTAGTCTCTGAGGGATTCAAAACAACCAAACCACTACAGGACAGGGTTCGAGCGAGACCCGGCCGAAGCTCGCTGTATGTGGACCCAGCTAATGGCGGCGCGCCGCCGCTGCGACAAAGTTAGTGCGTGCGTACTTGGGTCAATCAACTTTTCTGTCAACGCACGCACTCTCGCACTCTGAAAGTTCTTCAAGGACTAGCAGCTCAACGGCACTATCAAAGGACACCATACCACGCCATGCGAGCAAAAAAAACACAAACGAAGATCTTCGAGAACGTAATCAAGTTCCCCGTAGTGCCTGCTAGCTTAGATACTATTGTTATATTCGTCAAATGTGTAAATTTAACCATTTAGCGTAGGTATTTTAATAATAAATGGTCTGGGACAGCGAAGTGTGGGTAAAATAGTTGATTGACCCACCTAGGTACTACCTACTTTTCAACTCGAAGTGCTTCGTTCGCGTTGTTGAATCGCACCAACAACGAATAGCACGAAATGAATACCTATTTAATAAATGTACTTAATTAATTGATAATTTTTACGGAAGGTTTAGTACTAGGTATCTTAGAAAATAAAATATGAAAGAGAACCTTTAGAGAACCTCTCCTTTTTTGAAGTCGGTTAAAAATAAAATAATACGACACTGACTTATTTATTATCAATTATCGTAGTCAGTAGCTAGTAAGTACTACAAACATATAACTCTGTCTCTGTCTCGCACAAAGTCTGTCCTTGTGAGAGAGCGAGACACACACAGCAAACGCTGACCAAGTTACATTCCGGGAGTTAAGGTATTAGAATTTTCATTTCTCAAAAGAACAACAATAGAGTTGCTGTTTCTTACCTTCTTTCATCAGTCGGGAATTTCGGGAACCGAAAGAATCTCCTGTCTTTGCTGTTTCTAGTTGACGACAGACACACAAATAATGCACAAAACTTCACCATATTATATTACCGGTTATTATTCACCGTATACGCGCGGTCACTCGTCAGGCGTTCAACCGCGTCTATTGATATTTCAACCAGTCCCTAGACGCCAGGGGCGGGGTGCGGTATCTGAATCAGCGCGGGGAAGGGAGTGGCCGTTCTGTACGGAGTACTATTATCTCTTCTGTGCCTATACTCTATCCATGCTTAGAAACAACTTGACAGTTAACCAGCAACATATATATATTTATACATTATTTATCATTATACTACTTGTTATTATTAATTTTACTCATCTGTCTGCATGCATTATGTCCACTAATTTTTAGAATAATAATAATAATAGCTTATTTTTAGTTTACTTTGCCGTAAATGTCCGGGGCACCTACAATTATCTTTACATACTTTAATACCTTCCTCTCCGAACTGTAAACAGGTCAGAATGGGATCCCACGACACAGGATTTTCCTAGTGTGGGAACCATGGAAACATCAAAATTAGAATTGTAACCCAGTACCTAATACCATTTGATGTACCTACCCCTAGGTGAAACGTTTTACTAAATAAATAATTTCTAATTTCTAACCTAAAACTTCATGTAATCCACTTTTTAAACACTCGGGTGAATTGGTGCGTTTTAGCACTTGTTGTACAATCTACTATTAAGATCTTCACACCATGCGCGTTCATTTGATGTAGCACGGCATATTTTGATTTTTTTACATTTTATTCTTCTCATTTGGCCCCCCAAAAGTGGCCCCATATTTATACAATTAAGATCCTCACGCAATGCGCTTTCATTTGATGTCACACGGCATATTTAGATTTTTTCTTTTTTTTTCTCATTCGGCCACCCTTATTTGCCCCATATTTGCTCCGGCGCTTCTTCCTTCACTTGAGAGGAAGAGGAAGTAAAAGCCACTCACCATGATATTCACATTCCACCTCTGTCTTTGGGTCACAAACATTGAAATGTGTACCAATTTTCAACTTCATCGGTCCAATATGTTCGGACCGACAGACAGATGCACGAGTGATCCTCTAAGGGTTTCTCCTTCGAGATACGAAACCCTAAAAATATATATTTATACAGCAATCCTTTCCTCTGTCCGTAATCGGTATCTGCCTTCTGTCACTCCTGAAAGGTGAACTGATTGTAAGATCGGTTTTAAGTATAGGAAGTATACAGATACAGATGTAGGTAAGTAGATAAGTAGAATAGAATAGAATAAACGTTCAATTCAAGCGTCACAACACATAGCACAATATAGAAAATATACAAAAATAGAAACGCATGGACAGCAACAAAAACAGTAGGTACGTACCTTGTTAACTGTAACTGTAATAAAATAAATTAATCCAAAGTAAAATATAAAATCTCTTACGAGGAAACATCGCGAAAAATGCGAGATAAATTGTCACGATAAATTGTCACGATTTTAGAGCTGTTCATCTTCTATTTCGGATGTTCAGCATGAAAATGGTATAAGTAAATATTCGAGTTCATAACTTTACATAGATACGGTTGTTGTTGTTGCTCATGTGTTTATATTATTTTCTTTATCTCAATATTGTTATCATTTGTTCTAATTAGCTGATTCGATAACACAATAATATTAAGACAGAGATCAAACATTTTCGAGTAGGTACTTATTGGGCAAATAAGTTGGCAGGAACTGAAATAAAAGAACTAGTTTCTAAAATTAATCTAAAATATTTATTTTCAAGAAAATAACACCGTAATATCGGCATTCAGTCACTTCATTATTATTGTCATTCAAGATTCACAAAACTTATTCTCATAAGTATATTGTATAATTTGGGTCGTATTATTATATTTTCAGAAGAAGCTATGCAATGGCGCTGCGACGCAATAGACTATCAATAAATTACCATTGTTTCTTTATAAGTTTCGTCATAGCATAAAAGTTATATATAGCCAATTTTTTGAATAATGATGAATTGATGATATACATAATACGGACAGAACAAAACCAACAAATACCTATTTAAAAATAATGGAAACATGTTCGGAATATGGGATGAAACATCAGAATAATAACTAAGAAGAGACATAGATATGTGCTACAAGAACAAAACAAGCAAGACCAACACGGATACAATAAATATATCTTAGCCGATATTTAAGTAACTAATTATTACAGACAATGTGACCGCGCGCGATAATTCACTCTGCTACTCGTTTGAAAGATTTGAACTTGAGATGTCTTTCCTAACAAAACTTGGCTATAAGCGTTCAATGCCAAATCCAGTGGCCAGTCTAATTTTGATTGTGATCCAGATTTCAATTAAAACAGAGTTTTCTTAAAAAAATCAAGCAATTCTGAATGACTGTCATTCATAACCTCTCAAAATATGTCTGCTGTTTTGTTCCACCACAGTGTCAACTTCTCGTAGCGACATCGGCATAGGACGGACAAAAGTTTTAGAAGTACATCGAGAATCAGCCCTATTGTAAAAAATCCAATTAAGTACCTACCTACCAAAGTAGTTATTAGGAAAATCATTCACCACACCCATTGAGGCTTAAATGTGCTGAAGTCCCAGACGTCTGGTAAGGCTTTAGGCGCGTGGTCTTTGAAGTCACTTTCCGACCATTTGAAAGGTTTGGTGGCGTCTTTGTTCTTGATTGCTAGCGTGTGTCGTAGTTTCTCCTCCATCTGCTGTTTGACCAGGTCCCTGATCTCTGCGCCGTCGATAGTCGGTTCGTCGTCAAACTGGTCGGTGTAGATGGACGCCACGTTGCCCTTGTTGAGTTCTGTCTGGTTGACTTGGAACACTTCGGTGAAGGGGGGCCCGGATGTCGCGAAGAATTCCAACTTGGCGGCCCTCGTGTCGCCTGCAAATGAAGAAATAAAGAGAAACTGAGCGATTGGAATATTTTGGATAGAGTTCAATCATAGTTTGAAATGACTAACTAACCAGCAAGTTTGTATGAAAATCGTCTGCCAATCTACAGTATCAGACAAAAAGGTGGTCGATGATCAATAATCCTCCTTCTCCAGATATAAAAGAAAACCGATTGACTCACCGGCGACAACCTTGGTGTCAATGACTCCATACGCCTCTCTGAACTTGGTGACCAAATCTCCTCGCACACCCAAGTCAGCCCAGTAACCATCCTCTTCATAAATGCAGTTGTCCTCATCACATCCGTCGGTCTTATTTCTTGCTGCTTCGACTACAGTTATGTTATTATGCCTCATCAGTTTGGTAATATTCTCTACGGAGGTTGCGTTGCTAAAGCCTTGCTTGAACGTATTCGCCCGAAGTGATAATGACTCAAAGAATATTTCTGGGTATTCCTCATACATTTTGTTGGTGTGTGTGGCTGCAGCTATATCCTGTGGAAGATAGTTAGCAAATTAAAAGCTTCTCCCAGAATGTTTGGATAGACGTAGCAGAGTCGAGCTATTCGTAGATAAGAATCGTTATCAAACAGGGTCAATGGCTGATAGACTATGGCCATGAAATGCTGGTACATTTCCGGTAATCTGAGTACAACAACTAGTAATTACGAGTACTACATCTTCGCCCAGTATAAATAATACATAGTTTGAATTTAAATTTACGCACCTCGAAGTAGGGTAGTCCGTAAGTGGCCCAGAAGCCGCGGTCGAGCAGAGCGTCTGTGAGATCCGCTGAGTGGGTGTGTCCAGGCACTTGCTCGATGAGGCAGAAAAGGCCCTTCGCGCGGCCCTCGCCACTGCTGCGGTGTACCACCGTGTGCTTCGTGTCCCTACACAGGACGATAACGATCAACATTTTATATTTACAACTAAAACTCTTGTGACCAGGTAGTTTGACACCCGTGGTTCGACCTCCAGGGATAAATAAAACCTGGTGGTTCAATATATCGAGTGTCGGAACTAGAAAGTGTCTTTTCTTAGATGTGAGGCTCATCATAGTCAAGGCCACGATATCCCGTGTTTTCAGTATCACATGGCCTCTGGTATTTTCACTAGCAACGCAAAAATCATTGGTAATCAGCTAAGTATACTAATGCTTAGTGTTCTTGCGTAAAAACAAGTCATATGGCGCCAATGACCTCATAACCTTATTATTGGGTTATGACCTTAAAAAGTCAATGGGCGAAACATGAAATATGCAACAAACTTCTTCCAACAATTCGGAATTACTACTTAAGAGCAACACAAATAAGAGTAATAGCTACTTAAGAGCAACTCTAGAATTTTTCACTTACCCGGTGATCGAGATTTCTCTAGCGACCTCCTTGACCTTAATGGTTCTGTGCCGACCCTGGCTGGCATTGAAGGTCATGATGTTGAACTTGGCGTAGTCCACCACCATCCACTGTTTGCTGCCGGTGCCAGAGTTGCTGCGCGCCAGGTGGTGGCCCCATGTGCTCACGTTGGTGGCGAGGTGGTTTGCGGCAGTCAATCGAGGGCCGATTGGTACCTGAAATTAATGGTTGATGGCAATAAGTATTTTGATTTGAACTTAGAATCCTTAGTAAATCTTAACACACCCAAAGAAATGAAGGACCAATTTTAAGTACTTAGAACTGTTTCTGGTGCTACGATGGCATTGTACTCGATGCGTACTGTCGATCGATGTCAACTGATCCATTCTACTGTCGATCGACGGCCGTCGATCGATTGGTGGCATAGCACCCTCATACTCAGCAGTAGGCGGAATCAAGCTGCCGATGATTATGATAAAGTTGTATAGTAAAGATCAGCTTTACCTCCATAGTGATGTTAACTTCCTTCCACAGTTTGCTGTTGTAGTTCCTAAGCGTCGTCCCGGTGATTGCCAGCCGATGATGGTCTCCTTGCACGGCATAGAACTCATCCTGGCTGGTGATGGCTCCAGGGTATCCGGAGAAGTCGACAGTGACCCCAGGGGCTGGGGGAGAGTCCTTGGCTGATGTGAGGTGGTAATTTAGCTTGTACCGCTTCAGGATTCGCATCATTGTGGAGTAGCTGGAAGAAGAAACAATTTTATGAACACTTTATTATATCTTCTCATATTATCCAAACGACTTGGAAGACTGGCTTACAATGGGAACTAGGCAAAGGAACCGAATACGAATGACATTAGTTTTTCCATAAACTCAATGTATGTAGCCAAATAGCCTCTTAACTGCTTGGCCCATTGTCCGGTCGGACGGTTCATGTAAGAGTATTCTTTAATTAACATAATAATGTGTTATTTTATTATTTACCAAGTGTCTCAAACAGTAGATGTAATTAAACTAATCACCTTCCAGCAGCGTTATGAGCAACAAATAGTTTTTGCGTGTTAGTTCCATCGATAGTCTCATTCACGACCCTCACGAAGGCACTGGACAGACCCGGCAGTCGGTCGAAGGTGGGATCTTGCACACTGATGTTCAGCTTGTTTTGGATCTCTGCGATTTCGCTGAAAGAGTTCAGCCAATACAAGTCGGAGATGTCGGTGTCGTACTCCTTCTGGGCTCGCTCGACGCCGTGTCTCCACCCTGTTGAGATGCCACCGATTTGGGTGTAGTACAGTGAGACCTGTAACGATAAATATAAGCAGTTGTTATAAACTAAAAGAAAGACGTTTCCATCTTAAGATGAAATCCTCACTGGACAGGCAAAGACACGACACGGACAACAAAGGAGACAGTGGCAGCAGACACAGAACAAACAAGACGGCATGCATGCTTTTCGCTAATTTCCATGACTTCTGTCTCTATCTCGTGTCTTGTCCGTGTCGTGTTCTCTGTCTCGTATGTGCAGTGGGAATTGTATTTTAAAACTTTTTTGATAATTCCACGGTAAGTATAACTAAATAACTAACCTGATGCCAAAAAGGATCATCATCTCCACGCCCTGAGGCATACGTCTTCCAGTTGTTGACTGATCGGTCCAGCGTATCAGCTAAACGGCCACACTGCTTCTCGATGGGCTGGCCGTCGCACCTGGCTCGGATGGTGTTCTCCAGGTGTTCGTGTATGAGGTACCAGGTCAGGGCGCCCTCGACGATGCCCGCAGAGTATGCTTGGATCTCGTCGGGGTACGAACCGTTGGTCTCGACTTCCAGGGTGGACCAGCTGGAAGACAGAAGTTAAATAATGGATGTTATTTTGCTAGTATGACCACCACCTTGGTATTGGAGAACAAACTGACATATTAGTCATTAAAACTTAAGAAAAAATATAACTTGAGATTGATGGCTGCTTCCTGATTTTGGCTATAATACTTAGTAGCAATGTTTACTGATTACACTACGACAGATAAATTCATAGCAGGGAGCGGATTACTAGTTGCCACGATAATAATTGAAGCAAAAAGTAAACTTTAGAAAAAACCGACTTCCACAAACCCTATTGAGTTTAATACAAGCTGTAACCCCCTATTTTCCCCATTGGGGAATTAATTTCGTTAAATCCCATCTCAGTGCTACCCTACGCTACATAAGGAACCCCTGTACAAAGTTTCATGGCTCTAGGTCCACCGGTTTAGGCTATGCGTTGCCCGTCAGCCACGCATCATAGTAGATTGTATTTGTACCGAGTATGGTCTTCATCATCAGTTCCGCATCACAATATTATGCTTACCGTGAGTAAATGCACGAGTTATTACTAAAAACACAAAAATCAAATCAAATAGGGTTGCCTATAATATGTGAAGAGTTCCCTCGATTTCTCCAGGATCCCATCATCAGATCCTGACTTGGTGGTCCATGGTACCAATGGGAAGGTAAACCAATTCAAACAAAAAAATAATTTTCCATATCGGTCCATCCGTCTAGCTAGGCGCAATCGGGGCACATACATAAAAAATAAAAAAATAAAACATCCCGAAGAATAAAATTGTAAACCTCCTCCTTTGGGAAGTTGGTTAAAAATCGGTCAAATGCGGGTCAGACTCGCACCCGAGGGGTTCCATGCGGGTCAGACTCGCACCCGAGGGGTTCCATGCGGGTCAGACTCGCACCCGAGGGGTTCCATGCGGGTCAGACTCGCACCCGAGGGGTTCCATGCGGGTCAGACTCGCACCCGAGGGGTTCCATGCGGGTCAGACTCGCACCCGAGGGGTTCCATGCGGGTCAGACTCGCACCCGAGGGGTTCCATGCGGGTCAGACTCGCACCCGAGGGGTTCCATGCGGGTCAGACTCGCACCCGAGGGGTTCCATGCGGGTCAGACTCGCACCCGAGGGGTTCCATGCGGGTCAGACTCGCACCCGAGGGGTTCCATGCGGGTCAGACTCGCACCCGAGGGGTTCCATGCGGGTCAGACTCGCACCCGAGGGGTTCCATGCGGGTCAGACTCGCACCCGAGGGGTTCCATGCGGGTCAGACTCGCACCCGAGGGGTTCCATTCCATCATCAAGCAAAATCTAATAATAATGTAATTTTTAAGGATTTTATTTATTATAATTTATTGTACGCGCAGTTCTTCCCCTTACCTCCTATCATCTCCGTCTCCTACCCAACATGGTTTGCTGGAAGAAATACCTTATTAGAGATAAGCTCGCCTTTGTACACGATTTTTCTATAAGATATATCTGTTTGTCATCATGTGAGTACAATAAAGAAATTACGAAATTACGGATAATTGCGAGTACTTAGTTGAGTAGATATTAAAATTTGTTGCTAACAGATATCACATTCTGTGAAAAATTCACGCCTCTACCTTTACAGTTTATGAGGAGGCTTAATAATAATGGTCCATTTTGGCGGTTGTCGGGCACGGAATCCTAAAAACCATTTAGGTAGGTACTGGTATTAGTATAATATTATAGTATCTGTGGTACTGGAGAATTCACTGCATAATGCATACCCAGTGGTGGCAACATCCGATCTAAAGTATGCTCTCGCAACTCCTCGTGGAATGGTGGCGAGTTCATTACTCTGACCCCAAAACTCGATGCGGTACCCAGTCTTGTCGGAATAAAATACAGTCGCCGCGTACGTTCCGTCTTCCTGAACCCTGAAAGTAAAGGAGAGTGGTTCGATATATCTTTGTTTACTGGCGCATTTGTCTGTAATAAAATCGCTGGCGTAAATAAGCGTGTTGTTGCAAAGAAGGGGGTAATTGGGTTCAAATGGCCTGACGATGTTGAAGATGCTAATAAATGACGAATGTAGTCATCTAAAAATGTTCTCAGCCAAGTAACGCTTAATAATCTCCGTATAAACATTGACAAAAGATTCCTTGTGTGACGACATTCGTTGTCAATATGTAATAGTAAAGAGAACTGAAACAGATAAAGCTGATAAAGGATAGGCTGCTATGGTAACCAGGTTTCAGTACCTATCTTAACGAGAAAAAATGTATTTACCGATGAAAACAAACTCACCTTTCCATCAACCCAACGAAGAGTGCCAAGATCGCGAGCACACCCAGAAAACCCAGGATATAGGAGCTGATCTTGGTCTGGAGCCAGGAGGCGCCGACTACCTTCAACATTTTGCTCATTTGCTTTACTATGGGAAACTATAAAATATAGAAGATATTGAGGAACTTGATAATAATGAAGTGACAGAGCGCGTAGACGATCTTCTCCAGAGGGGGAGCGACCATCGAAGTGGTGGTGGAAGGGGTAGGGGAGGGGGTCCAGGCGACGCGTGCGCCGGTGGCGGGGGGGGGGACTCTACGGGTCCGTGGTAACTCGACCTACTCCAGCCTTCACTGTCTGCATTGGACTATGACTTTCGGCCTCGTATTTCTGTGGTGATTCAACACCTTTTGAACTGCTGTCTTTATAACCCTGGAACAAACGAAAATAACTTTACCTGATGCAGGCAGAAATCGTTCACTTCACGGTTGTTATAATCGCGTTTTGATAGTCGAGATAGTTCTTCAAGTTCTCGAGACAACGAAAGATATGCAATTTTCTTTCCATGTATCTCATGCAAGATATTTATATTTTCGTATATTGACTGTTTACGATGAAGTGCGGTAGTTAGAGGCTTATTCTAGACTAAATGGTAAGTACAGTAGTTGAACGTACAACGTGAGTAGTTTGTATGAAATTCTTTATCAAAATATCAATAGAAGATAACTAATAACTAATGTTTAGAGATTGCGCTCTTGTTATCTATGTCTGTATTCGAAGAGGCAATAAAACTATAAATAACTAGGTAGGTACTCTTGCAGTACACGTTGCATTGTACGTGTACAGTCATCAAACGCATTTTGCCTATAGTACGTGATATAGCGCCTAGATACCTAACTAGTACTAGTACTGTAGTACCTACAATACGAACATTCAGCCGGGACCTACACCCGTACGCTTAGTCGTTGACAGCTGCTTCATGTGGTCATGACGGGAAAGGTTGAAGGGCAACGAGCAGTCGTCGCTCGGAAGAAGGACATCGTGGCTCTCGAATATAAGATAATTGAAACAAAAAGTAAACTTTAGAAAAAACCGACTTCCACAAACCCTATTTGATTAGATTGAGTTTAATACAAACTGTAACCCCTTATCCCCCCCACTACCCCACGCTACTAAGGAACCTCTGTACAAAGTTTTATGGCTCTAGGTCCACTGGTTTAGGCTATGCGTTGTCAGCCACGCATTGTATTTGTACCTAGTATTGAGAAGTTCTGGTGGTCATATGTGGTCTTCATCAGCAGTTTCGCATCACAATATTATGCTTACCGTGAGTAAATGCACGAGTTATTACTAAAAACATAAAAATCACTATAGGTCTGCCTATATTATTTGAAGAGTTCCCTCGATTTCTCCAGGATCCCATCATCAGATCCTGACCTGGTGTCAATGGAACCAATGGAAAGGTAAACCCTTTCAAACAAAAAAAAAATTCCTAATCGGTCCATCCGTCTAGGCGCTATCGGGGAACATACATAAAAAAAAAAACAAACAAACATCCGGACGAATTGTAAACCTCCTCCTTTGGGAAGTCGGTTAAAAATGGACCAGAGTATAACCGGCGTCGAAGACCTGTTCCGCCTGGCGAAAGACAGAGAGGAGTACTCAGAGCTGACTGCCAACCTCCAGTTGTGGAGAGGCACTGAAATAAGAAGAACCCGAAGGGTGCCAAACGAGACCCTATTACTAAGCCTCCGCTGTACGTCCATCCGTCATGGTCCTACAGCACGAACCGTAATAGCTAGAGAGTTGAAATGTTTTACAGAATGTGTATTTCTATTCCGTCCGTCCGTCCGTCCGTCTACTATACGATATATTGAAGAAGTTAAGGTGTCCCCATACAAGAAACGTTATTAATGTACTTTTTTGCATTATCTTCAGTTAGGTTGAGTCGAGGGTACCTACAACGGGTGAAAGAAACGGCTAAGCGTTGTGAGTGAATAATATTTTTGTTTCAAAACTGCAGAACCACTTAACTGCCACCCCGTATGGGAAAAGGCGTGGCGCTAGTTATGTTATGTTAATGTTAACCACTTAACTGTACTAGTGAAATAAATATGGCGTGAAGCCTTTTCCGCCGCAGCAGAGCCTAATAAATATAATATAAATATCACTGAAAAATACTGAACAATGTTTAGTTTTGTAAGAAGGAATAAAATGTAGGTAGTTACCTCATCTACTTTTGTATATTTAGCTAAAAAAAACTTACATGCCAGAACTCCCAGATACTCGTACTATACTTGCTATAAAAGAATTATAGCCACTTAAATCTTACCATTTCAACGTAATGTTTACAATATCAAAAACTTCATAAGAATATATTCAGATGCTGTTTATCTGTTTTCCGATAGATTTATATTTTGTCGGGTCTAACGTTTATTTTCTTTAACATTTTTTTTAATCTAATTTAAAATTCTATTATATTTTAACAACCATATAAAAATATGGTGTTGTAAATTGATAATATGATTTTGTTATGATGATCATAATAGATAAATCAATACGGATTTAATCACAATCAAAAAGTTACCAACTATACCTATAGTATAGTTAATGTAAACTATACCAGGGATCAGCTTTCGAAAAACCAATAGAAACTCAGCACGTGGTTCAGCAAATATTTATTCCTACTACCAGACGTCCGTGCTCAGTGCGTGCTCCGACAAAATAGCCCCGTCCGTCAGTTCGCTCACCCTTTTATAGTCTTCGTTGCCGCTCGTTTTGAATAAACCGAACTACACGTCCGTTTGACGTACGTTCGTCCGACGTTCCGTTTCGGTTTATGTCAATCGAACAACTAAATAAATGATAATTCTGCCTTAATTATACAAACCTAACATTCGACCATCCTGACAACATGCTTGTCCCTAAGCATGCAGGCGGCAAGCCTAACCTAACATTCGGCCAGGCATATTCAGCGAGCACGCACTAAGGATAAAATACAAAATTAAATACAACCATAAATTGATACATTGAACAAGAAACTTTTTGCCTTATACATAGACAAATAATCAGAAATAATTATTCCAGTTATTCACAAAATCGAAGTTTTTCATTCTGTTAATAACATATTTAACAATCAATAATTTTACACAAAGAGTCGAAGGCAACTTGTGAACCCTCCTTCTCACAAGTTGCTAACAATGGTAATCTCGTGATACTTCCTTCTCACAAGATTCTAACTAATAAAGGCAACTTATGATACTTCCTTCTCACAAGTTGCTAACAATGGTAATCTCGTGATACTTCCTTCTCACAAGATTCTAAAGATACTTAGAGGCAACTTGTGATACTTCCTTCACACAAGTTGCTTACAATGATAATCCTGTGAACCCTCCTTCTCACAAGATTCTAATCTCATTACTATTTTCTATCGTCACCTGTGAACCTTCCTTCTCACAGGCAACAACAGTCTTGTGAACCCTCCTTCTCACAAGTGTTTAGCTACCAGTAAGCGTATCATGCGAACCCTCCTTCTCACAAGCACGCCTACATTCAATCAATTATTCATGGGATAGCAGTGAACCATACTCATACTCATACTCATACTCATATATTTATTGCGTCATTGTGGTACACTTTTACCATCCTTCTCACATGCTTCCTAAACAATCATTATGTACATAAAAGACACTTAATTATCACGTCTCATCATCTCATTACAATAGATTAATATTTGGATCATCTATTCAATTAATACATGTCTAATTTTTCCATTAGGTATCTATTTACTTTAATATGTATACTATTATCTATCATTATTATTCTTATCGCCATCACTATCACTACATTCTTCCTTATCACTTTCTTCACCTTCTTCATGAATATCTAGAGCCGCTAAATGTACCCAGGGCCTCATGCGGTCAGATGCCACGGTAGTTTTGCGCTTATTTTTGGCGCTGCTAATCCCGGGTATAGCAGAGACCCTGTAACGGTCGTTTCCTAAGACCTCAACTACCCGATAAGGTCCTATAAATTTTGAAATAAGCTTTTTGCTCTTTCCATCGTTATTGAATGAAACCCTCGTAATTTTTACTAATTCACCTTCGCTATAAACACGGGCAGGACGCCGGTTTTTATCGTACCTATGCTTTAATTTTTGCTGCTCATCATCAATTTTATCCTTTACACATTCTCTAATAGTAATTAAGTCTACATCGTCTTGGGTATCCCGTACAATTTCATTAAGCATTGGGTTAATTTCTGCATTCATCTTAGTTCCAAACATAACTTCAGCCGGCCTCCTACCAGTCGTTTTGTGATAAGTGTTGTTAATGCCCCACTGCACTCTACCTACCTTATCATCCCAGTCTTTCTCGTCAAAATTCAGATTTTGTGCCGTCAGAGATCCAAGAATCGTACGATTGTATCTCTCTACCTGCCCGTTAGCCCTTGGGCAGGCGACCGCATTTAAAATATGTCGAATTCCCTTTTCAGAACAATAGTGTTTAAAAGCGTATGACGTAAAAATGGTCCCACGATCACTGATTATACGATCAGGATTCCGAAAGGTATAGAAGATCTCGTCTAGTACTTTAATGGTCGTCTGAGTTTTAGTGTTGCGGACCGGTTTGATAAACACGAATTTGGTAAAGGAGTCTACTATTACCAAAAGATAACTGTTTCCTCTTTTTGAACGAACAAATGGCCCAAGATGGTCAATATGCAAGGTATGGAAGGGTACCTCTACCTTGTCGATCGTGTGTAATAGGCCTTCGTTTGCAGTAGACTTCTTAGAGTACGCGCATTCAAGACAGGCTTGGACATATTTCTTGATAAATCTTGACATTTTAGGAAACCAGTAAACCTTCTTAATACGCTCCAATGTCTTTTCTGCCCCGAAGTGGCCTATCTCATCGTGATTCATACGACAGATCTGCCACCTTGCCCCCTTTGGAACAACCCACCGTAAATTAGCCTTATCACCGTCTATACATCTGTATAATTTGCCGTCTTTAATAACATAGTTATCTTTTATATATTTTAACCCGTCCGCATCTAAATCATGTTTTATGATGTCGCATTTGCGACATAGCTCAGAATCTCCCATCTGCAACGTATGCAGCCAATCATCCTCGCTGATGTTCATCACGCTAGGGTATGCCTCACTAACATCATCAGTCTGTTCACAAGAATCTACAGGATTTCGCGACAGAGCATCAACGTGCGACATTTTCGACCCCGCACGATATTCTATTGAGCACTGATACTCCTGTAAAAGTAGCCACCATCGTGCGATTCGAGGTATAAGATCGCGTTTCGAAAATGTCGAACGCAACGCACTACAGTCCGTGACAATTTTGAAACTCTTCCCGAGGAGATATACTCGGAATTTCTTCAAAGAACACACCACGGCAAGAGTTTCCAACTCATATGCATGAAAATGTTTCTCCTCTGGTGAGGTCTGGCGACTATAGTATGCAACAGGCCTAAGTGAATCGCTGTTTTGTCTTCGTTGCAATAAAATACCGCCGACGCCAACCTTACTGGCGTCAGTGTGCAACTCAGTTTCAGCCTCTGGGTCGAAGATTGCTAAAATTGGCCGGTCTACTAGCTGGTTCCTCAAAACCTCGAAAGCTGTTTCTTGTTCCTCTGTCCACAACCAATCCACATCTTTTTTCAACAGCTTATTTAGGGGGTGTGATAACGCTGCAAAGTTTCGTATGAATTTTCTAAAATATCCGACTAAACCCAAGAATTGTCGGACAGTATGTGGATTAGTTGGACGTGGAAAATTCGCAACAGATTGAATCTTTTTGTCTCCGGGGCGTACGCCTTTAGCGCTGATCTCATACCCTAAATAATTTATTTGGCTCTGGAGGAAATCGCACTTGGAGAGGTTTAGAGTCAAGTTGGCTTGCTCAATAAGTTGTAAGACCTTCTCCAATCTCTCCAAGCACTCATCCACGCTCTTCCCGTATATAAGTACATCGTCTATATATGCAGTTGCTTCCGTGAATCTAGAAGAACCTAGTACTCTATTCATCAGGCGTTGGAAAACCGCCGGCGCATTTGCCAACCCGAACGGCATACGGTTAAATTCGTACTGACCGTCCGGAGTGACAAAAGACGTAAGCGGCTTGGAATCTTCTTTGATAGGTACTTGATAGTATCCCGATGCCAGGTCTAGCGTGATGAAATATGCTTGTCCCGAAAGTCGAGCAATCTCGTCTTCAATCACTGGCATCGGGTATCGTTCTTTAATAGTCACAGAGTTCAAAAGCCTGTAGTCTATGCATAGTCGTTGTTTACCATCCTTTTTGCGTACCAAAATTATCGGACTCGCGTATTCAGAGACGGATTCTCGCACAATGCCAGCATCCATCATTTCACTTACCATCTCTCTCACTTGTTCTCGCTCCCTATGCGACAACCTATAAGGACGATAGACAACTGGACGTTTGCTATTTAGCTCTATGCTCATTTCAGTCATATTCGTGCACCCTAGTTCCTTCAAAGATCCTGCAAAGCAATGCTTGTACCTCGCTAACACTTCTAAGAGCCGATTCTTCTGACTTTCATCGACCGCCTTGCCTATGTTAGCATTGCGAAGATCTATACCAGAAGGTACAGATTTTGCGAGACTTTCTGGTTGTGAATATATTCGCTTGACGACCCTGACTTTAGCCCCCCGACTCAACACGCATCCCTCATCAATATAACAAGACCCTGATAGTGGCGTAACTTGAACGTAGATGTGACTATCCTTAGTCTCATATAGACCACCAGTAACAGCAAACTCATGGTTTGGTTTACCCATGACTTTACCACTTAATAGTACGCTCCCATTGAAAATAGTGTTAGTGCGTGTCTTAACCATGGCTGGCCCATACAATTTAGTATTGGTTATATTATGCAAGATGACATTGGTATCATCGGGTTCATCACATCGTGGAAACGGTAGCTCATCTTTAATGCAGTAAAATCTCAACTCATCAGCATTCTTTATTACCATTATGTGGGGTTGTTCTGTGAATGTTTGTCCGATTAACAAAGGAGAGTCAAGGAATTTATCTTCCACAATGTGACACACGACATCCGCACCAACGCCATCCACAGTTACAGTAACTTTTGCCCCTCCAAAAGAATGTATAACACTATTGCCGAATCCTTTCAATGGTGTTGGCGATTCATGACATACAAGCTCCATTGATTTTGCTAAAGACTCTTGGATGAGGGAAACTTCGCTACCGAAATCTACGAATGCTTTAGTAGGAACATTGTTGATTAATCCTTCTCTAATATATTTTGAGTTGGTTTGAGTAGTCAGTATACGCATTGTTTTTGGTACGTTGTTTCTTGTGTCGGTGTCTAGCTTAGAATTGCAATTTTCTGTTTTATGGCCAACTTTGCGGCACTTTGTACATACGACCAACGGCTTGGGACACTTAAGGTATGGGTGCCCCTTTTCTTTACAATTAAAACAATACAGTTCGTAATTTGAGTTTATCCCTGATCTGAGAGGTCTTTGATTCGTGTTGTTACCAGTTGACGCGTCAGTTTTGATCCTAGGAATGTATCGGTCTATCGGTTGAGGTGTGTCCTTATTACTCATTAAGAACTGAAGGAGTTGGTCAGGGTCTGTACACCGCAAAGCGTTAGCGCTAGATCTCATAGTCCTGTCGCTCAACCCATGAATTATACATTCTACGGCGTGTTTACCGTCTATGTCACACCGATTCAACAACGCTAATTTTTCATAGTAATAGACCTCAAGAGGCTCGCTGAATTTACTTTTTCTCTTGAGCATGTCCTCCAAGGTCTGGCCATAGTTTTGCTCAAAAGGAAAAGCATTTAACAACTTTTGTTGCCATTCAGCCCAGCTAAAGAGTATTGAATTGAGACTTTCGTACCACACTTTAGCCAGACCCTGGAGTTTTTGCATAGAGAAATGTATTGTCGTTTTCTCATCCCAACCGTACACAGTGGCACACTCATTTACCTTTTTGATCCAGATATCAATCCTCTGACTTTTTGATGAAGGATCAAAATCAGGAAGGATGTTTTTATGATTCATATTATGATGATTTGAGTGTAATGGAGTGGCCACTGCCGACGTCTGAGTTTGAGGCTTTAATGAGTTGATGAGACTCACGAGATCATGTGACGTAAAAATTGGACTACCTGATCTGTCATGACCTCGAAATCCCGAAGCGCGTTCCTTGACACGTCGAGATGACTCGTCGACTGGCACACGCTTCCGAAGGTCGCTCCTCTCGCGTCCTGCGCCGACGTCAGCCGCCTCACGCTCACGAGTGTGTCTTTCACTCCTCCGGTGACGGCTGCGAGAGTCCCGTTCCGCCACGCTGCGTCGCGGTTGGCTGCGCTCCCTGACCAGCGCATCCTCAAGCGCGCGCAACCGCTCACGCTGCAACTCCACCTCCTGCACTCGCCTCAGCTCAGGAGTACGCATCCGGCTGCGACTGCGGTAGTCGCGACTCTCACGGCGAGTGCGACTGCGACTGCGCCTGGGAAACTCCCGGCTCGATCCAGGGTCTCTTCTATCGGGCGTTGTTAAACGCCTTCCCGTCTCTTCGTCCTCCCGTGGCATGTTTTCCAACTCGAAAACAAAACAAAGCAGTATTAGAATCGAAATATTAAAGAATTTGTTTTTAAATTAATAAAAATCAAGATATCTCGAAAACGGGGCTCCGTAGCTCAAAAATAACCAAATTTTGACCCCCTTTAGGAAACCCCTTAGGCAAGGAGGACTATCCTCTGGATCATTCACATTGTTTTTTTTTTAAATATAAAACAAAGTGGGTATCTCGAAAAAAATAAAAAAAATATTAAAAGTAGCTCAATGTACGCTTGGGTAGGAACCCATATCAATAGGGACAAAGTCAGATTTCATTAGTTAATTCTGAAACCTTCTAACTTCAATTTTACCGCTATCCATGGGTTTTTATCATCATAATCATAACACAAACTCATGCCATTGCGTTGATTGACACGTGGCGCATATTTGTCACCGGTTTTAATTATCGGTCAGGCAAATAGCAGCCTTTATGGATGAGCCTTCCGGCTTTGAGGTACATATTCTGGATAAAGATGTCACAAGGACCAGTCAAAACGGCGACTAAACTTTAGAAATATGTAATCGTTAGAATAGCAAGGAAAACAGTAGGTACTTATTTTTTAAAAATTACGTGTGTACTTACCACTTCTGAAGTGTAAACTATACCAGGGATCAGCTTTCGAAAAACCAATAGAAACTCAGCACGTGGTTCAGCAAATATTTATTCCTACTACCAGACGTCCGTGCTCAGTGCGTGCTCCGACAAAATAGCCCCGTCCGTCAGTTCGCTCACCCTTTTATAGTCTTCGTTGCCGCTCGTTTTGAATAAACCGAACTACACGTCCGTTTGACGTACGTTCGTCCGACGTTCCGTTTCGGTTTATGTCAATCGAACAACTAAATAAATGATAATTCTGCCTTAATTATACAAACCTAACATTAATAATCCTATCTCAGTAGACGCACTACAACCTACTAGACTTGATTTGAAAGCACTGGGAGCATGATGTTACGGTCACTCTGATCTGAGGTATAGTCCGAACTTGAAACCTGCCAGCCATTATTAGTCATTTCATTATTGTAGGTCTGTCACCAAGGAGTAACCAAGGTGGATTAAAACACGGTATGCTTGATAGTCAATCAACGTACGTATATGGGTATTGATTTGTAAAGTTACGCCGAGCTCAGAGATCGTTATTTTCACGACACTGAAGCTAAAAATATATATATATTTTGTTCAGTATTATTTTTTATTTTAAAATATTTAAAAAACATGTAAATATGGTCCGAAAAGAGTCGCACGGGGTCGGTTGGGGCTCAGGGCACGAGGGGGAGTCTGTTAGCAATTGTGTGCGGGGCTGGCGGGGGTATCCACACATTTAGGTAATTTCAGGAAAATTTTCAGATGGTAATATAATATATGAATGAAAATTATGCGAGGGAAAATTAAAATATATAAAGGCGGTAAGCCGTTATTGTAACTTATGGTAAGAGATACTTACCTAAAGTTAATTATTATTAATTAACTTTACCATAAGTAAATATATAAGCACTTAAATCTCGCGTAAACGGAACGTGGAACAAAGTTATTCGATTTTAGCCTCCTCCTGATGAGTAAACCTGTATTCAAGATACCATGCTCTAGGTACCTACACAATCCTACACGCGTTACACGCGCCACACACAGTGCCAAGAGAATCGATACTAGACGGATACTTACCTACCTGGAAATATGAGATACATAATGTACATAACATACACACTATTATATGTACATACTATTATACACACATTCACTATTCACTATTGCTAAGCGACTAAAATTAACTACAAAATAATTGTTCTTGAGTATAATTATCAGGGATCGGAATTGATGAGGTGTGAATTTACCTAAAGTTTGCAGTGAGACATAACATGGAGCTGTTACAACCACTTGAGTTGAACCGGTTTGATATTAATAATTTTGGAGAAAATTAAAATTATATTTTTATTTTATAGATTCTAGAAATTGTATTATCTATTATTTACAGGGTTCCGTACCCGAAGGGTGCCAAACAGGACCCTATTACTGAGACATCGCTGTCCGTCTGTCTGTCTGTCACCAGGCTGTATCTCATGAACCGTGGTAGCTAAACAGTTGAAATCACAAATGATGTATTTCTGTTGCCGCTATAACAACAAATACTACAAAACTAAATAAATTTAATATTAAGGGGGGCTCCCATACAACTAACGTGATTTTTTTTTGCGGTTTTTTATAGATAATGGCATGGAACCCTTCGTGCGCGAGTCCGACTCGCACTTGTCGGGTTATTTTCTTTTTTCGGAATCTTGAAAAATAAAAAAGTTATTTTTTTTTGGGAATCAGCAGCTTAAAAATGTTTATAGTTCGGTGTTTCAAATGGAAGGAACATGTAAAAAAAATAAAAAAATAACCAGTTAAACAAAAAACCCGAAATTTAACCGGTTAAATTCAAACCGGTTCAACTCAAGTGGTTGTAACAGCTCCATGTTATGTCTCACTGCAAACTTTAGGTAAATTCACACCTCAATTCCGATCCCTGATAATTATCCTCCTTCTCTAGTATGCCTAAAGCTGTAGTAATAACTCGAAATCAGGATAATTTGGCACTAGCGAAGGGAAATGTCCGGAACCCGTTGAACTTCCTTCAGAAAATATGCGTTTTTTCACGGAACCCTCGGTGTGCGAGTACGAGTCGGTCTTGGCCGGTATATTGAGTTTACAATGCCGACTTTTCCTCTGCACAGAAAAACTAACTTACATATACCGTCGTAAATCACAAAATTAGTGACGGATCACGTGAGCGATTCACGTGACGTATATTCGAGGCAACTTGTTTTTCGATACGGCGCACGCACAGTAAGAAGAACTTCCTCGAAAATAACTAAGTATGAATCGAATTTTCTTCGGATGTTCATTCTACAATACTATGGGCGGGCACAAATTATTTTATCAATTACACTTATCTGACTTACTGCGAACACGAAAGTAATAATTAATATCAATGGACACGAGTCACGACACTGATAATCAATTAGAAGTGTAAAATGAATTTACACGTACTACTTAGTACCTAGGTCTATTTTAGTTTCTATACTAATACAGTACCTACGCAGCACCTATCGTCATTAATTTTGGCACCGATTTCGCTTATACCCATGTAGCGAATAGCGATGCTGTAGACACATGGAATTTTCTTTCGTACTTTTTTAAACAAATGCTATTTAAGCGGTACTTTATTTAAGCAGCTGTCTGTGCATTCGGAATTTAAGGTACCAACAACGTAACTATCTACTTTTCTTTTTACGGATGATTACAATCTGGCAATATGCAAATAAGAGTTTTAGTAGAGTGGTCCGCCGCTCTCACTAAGTACGCTCTGTCACCCTAACCCTGAGTTTCACGAAACAAATTTTTAATCCCCTTCACTCGCAGAAGCACACCGCTCGAACGACCGAACAATGGCGAACTATTGTTATATAAGGTATGTCGGCGAACCAGTTACGCAAATTGATATCAACTGAAACAAATGACTATCCATGAGATTCTCGCGATTAATTTAGTTAAGTGACAACCCAAATTTCAAAATAGTTTCGTGAAACTCAGGATAAGGGGAGGTAAAATGCATAAACTGTCGATCTCTTTAGTCTGTGTAATTTTTACAAATGGTACTCCAAATGCATCAGGTTGATGTATACCTAGTCCGAAACATGAATCCCTTACATACGTCATTAGAGTACTTAGTCTCACGTCAATGCCCTCACATGACCAGCTAGTAACTGCTGTTAGTTTCCAGTTTCCCTAGATAAGCTATCACCAAGCACTAATTTGTTAGGTATCTATGCTACGACATAATACCTAATTTTAATTAAAGGTTCATTTATAAGTGAGCTCAGGTCCCGCGGACCGTGTGAAAAATTACCAAGTTTTTCGTATAAACTTTGAGTCGTTTTGTAATTTCGTTTATTTGGCTGCAATCAATTATTCAAATTAGGATAATAAAGAACGCTAGCAAAGTGGCTGGAAACAAACTATCTTCTGATACTAACCTACCTACTTATAGTTAATTCATTACTCAGAGATTTATTAATATAATTAAACGAAGATAAATAAATATATATGTAATTAACGGGCTATCTTACTTAATTTTAATCCGTCACTAACGACGATCGATTATTTTTATTTTCGGTCACAGTAAAAAGGATTTGGTATGTACAGACAACAATTTGTAAAAACTTACTCTGAAATTGTTTAAAACAATTCACCTTTGTCACCAAATCAATCACAAATACATTTTAACGTCACTATTCCCACTACAAAGTACAATAAAATATTTGAATTAAATAAATTCTTATAATAGTCAGAGCAAAAATTGAAATGGATCGCCCAAAGGACGTCCGTCCGACTACCAAATTATATCTAAACATAAGAGGAATCAATGTGGTATTCACAGCCAGATACAAGTACATACAGTTTTATGAATTTTACGATGATGTGTGGTTTTAGTACTTATTTTCGGGAAACGTTTTTGCATGAGGCGCCACAGCCACTTCAATTTTATTTAAAGAGTTTTCGTGCGTAAGTAGTTTGTACACAAGCGGCTTTAACTGTAGAGTTGTTAAGATCTTTTTCAATAGACACTACACAATTCCGAGAATATGATAATACAGGGTGCAAGAAAATGATTGTGAACAAGCGGCATGATCTGAAGAGTCTACTACTTTTTCAGACGTATAAAAATCCGAGAACACGCTAGGGATAGGTATAGTAGGAAGAGGAATGAAGTCATCTCTGATAAGAATAAAAGCTTATTCTAGCCTATGAATACCTCGTATTCTTTGAGTGATAGACCTTCGTTCGGTGGGATGCCATTGATAGAACTAAGACACGACAAGACATAGGCAAGCTTGCACGGCATTTCTACACAATATCCGACTTGACTTGAAGGATTGGGTTGGGTATCGGACACCGTACAGACAGACGTGGCCTAAGTTTTATGTTGTCTGTGCATTGTCTGTTTCGCGCATCGAGCCCTAATCGGACGCTTTTTCTAAACCGACAGGAAATTCCTGTATAGCCAGTCACTCTGTCTTTTGAGTCGCACAGACAGAACCGGAATTCTTGAGTAGGGGTGTTTTTTTTGCATAAATAGCGATATCAAAGGGACCCGTTCTATGCCCGTTTTAAAGTTCTTAAGAGGCAGTAGGTTAATAATGCATTATAGGCAGAGGTAAGGTCATTTTTCGATCCCCACACGAAACGACAGTTAGGTTCAAACAAAACGCAAACAAATCATGCGGCCCGTTGCGCCCGACACAGTGTGCGATAGTGCGCTGCGTGCGACCCGGCGCGCTGCGCTGCGGCCCGTCCTTTTGTGCGCGATTCGGAAGTTTCAGAATCGTCTTTGAAGTATGCCGGATACTATAGCTACTGGTACTGAGCCAGCGTGATGGAGTATGGTACAATCTTACTCTCCTCGGTGGGGACATTAATGAGCAACATTTATTTATTTTTATTCGTTATGGTAATATCCAAGTAAAGTTCGAGTGAGTACCACCCGGGGCGCGGTGCCCCGAGCGGAAATTCCTTCCTAATGTGCCATGTCCACGTCCAGTCCAGATGGTGCGCCAACTACAGTTGGTTCGAATGACTTTTAATTCAGTGGCAAAAAAGGATAATGCTTGAAGGTCGATGCTCTGTCTGAAGGAGATGTAACAGACAGAAAATATGAAGTGAAGGAAGGGAGACGAGGTAGATCCTCAAGTGTTGCTAGATCAATGTGTAAAAGTAGACGAAGTAATATGACTTGGCAACTTATTTCTGTAACACCCTGTAGTGGAGTGTGTGGGAGAGTCGGCAAGGTACTACAGTAAAGCAAGATTTCTACAATTAATCCAATTTAAATGTACGTGTGGAGTAGGAAAACTAAAAATAATAAATATCAACAGATAGTGCGAGGAAACAGCAAGAGATCAGACGTCTACTTAAGGTTTTATTTTAAGTATGGCCAGCGCCAGGGAATGCGAACAAAGTAATGCATCTTTAGCTTCAATTCTGGGCTAAACTAGATGGCAGAAAAACATAGAATAAATATTATGTTCTAAAAGGTCTATTAGAGATAAAAATTGATGTTTCAAATATCAGATATATGTTATATTTATTACGTAAAAACCTTTTTCGCAATGCATTATTATTCAACTAAATGAACAAGCGCTCGGAGACGAAATCAGTTTCCCAATAGCAAATACACAAAAAAACTACATTATTTTGAAATAGAAAAGACGATCAAAATTAAATTGCTAACACCTGAGTAATCTTAACAAAAGCGTTACTTATTCCGAGACGATGTATTTAACCGTTTATAATGCTGACGCTCTATTGCTTATGGTGTAAGATAAGTTTTAAATACAAAATAATTCGGTTATTTTATAAGCAATGTTTTGAATACACGTAATGCTACATGCTACTATTCGGACTGACTGGAAATTCCGTGTTTCATAAATCACAAAACATTAGTGTAAGAGCGTGAGATACAAGTGATATAACTTTGTTTTTATTTACTAATTGGCTCTACACGACGCTTCCTAATTCACAACAGACTTGTTGCTGGAGTCGCACAATGATAATATCATAGAGCAATATTGGCACGCTTTTCTGTGACAAGCGACAATTTAATAAGTATTTGTGATTGAGCGTCTGAATTGGCAGCTTTGAATATCATCTGATAATTGAGTAAGTAATCCCAATAGGGACTAATATTGAATAGCCCGATAAAAGGCCAATACCTGAGGCCAATACCTGAGGCCAATACCTGAGGCCAATACCACGCACAGGGGCGTTCGTTTATTTCATGAATCGGGTCACATTCGAGGGATATACTATTTTAGAGAGAGCATTGTAGAATTGTGGACTATTGGTACGGGGTTCTAAAAAGTCTACCATCTATACTCACAGAGCGTCAGTGGGGCACCCACAAACACACAATGTCGGCGTTCTCAACCCATCGGGACAGGTCTAGGAGATGCGCTTGCGACGGTGATGGGACTACACTGCGGCAGATCTGCAACAAGGGAGCACGGATTCAAACATTAAATATCGGCACTCCTCCTTCATTAGGGGGCCACAGCTATGCTCACGTATAAAGAGCTATTCAATAGGTACTATTGTGCATGTAACAGAAAGTTAATATATCACCGCAGCTCAACCTAATGTGATATAAAACAAAGATGAGACCGTTCTTAGCTAAAATAAGGAACCTACATCGAATTGCAGCCGGCAACCTTCATAGGACACCCACAGGGTGAAATGCGATAGGGAAGGGTACATTTGAGCAGTGTAGCTCGTGATCCTTACGATTAGTATACTTAGAAGTCTCTCATTACATCTCTCGACCTGTCGAGATGCTGTCTGCACCAGATACCGCAATACCATTAAGTATATTAAATAAGCATGAGGGTCATGAAATGAAGTCGTTTGCCATTGCTAAGCGGTTGTTAAGAAAGACTTCCCCGGCGGCGGACAGGGGACACTATCAACGCGACGCCTTTAACAGAGAAGTTATACGGCAATCAAACTTTAATCGTCGAGTTATAGGCGGTATCATTTTGTCGACCAGGTATCTATGTCATATAGGTACAATGAAGGATATTTTTCATTCATACAGCACGAAACGAGGATACCCGTACAAATACTAGGTATCTTGTTCGAGCGGAAAACCTACCATATTTTCCGCATTTTTACGACAGTTTAGTGTTAATACCTTGTAATAGGTACATAACTACTGACTAAGTGTTGTTCGTGTAGTACTTCCGGCTTATTTTATTGCTCGAAAAAAAAACAGTTATTTTCTCAGATTTGACAGCAACCTATTAGCCGATTCCGAGATCTCAAAACTACATCTGAAATTATTGCTCGTTAACAATGTACTGTGGCTAATACTGTGATTTTCCACTGAGATCGTAATGGTTCGAGAATACATCCATAGAGTTGTTTTACTATTGATTGTGTCGCCTTCGATTTATTTCAGGGAACCTATGCAGGAATGTCTTCTTTGTAATTAATCAGATAACTTTGAGTGCCATTAGCTATAAGTGAGTTAGGTAACGCTAAACTTGAGTAAACTTTGACATACTTATAAATTATGGAAATTCGTATAAAAGTTCAGTTGCGTTGACACTCGATAAAACACGCAAACTTACTTCTGGCTAGTGGCACTGGGTAAGTTTCATTAACTTCATCTCTTGTATTCTTTCTTGTGTTGTATATTTGTAAGAAATATTGTATGAGTAAATAAAAGATGACAAAGGACAATGCAAATCTTGCCTTGTCAGTTGGGCTCCAAAAAAAAATGCCATTGTGCAGGAATAAAACGATTGTTATATTAAAGATTGGTCACTTGTAATTAATTTTTGTTATGACGCCAAAAAAATTCGTCCATGGAAAAAATGTTATTAATCATAAAAGAACTACATTTTTTTAACACGTGGTTCATTACATTATTTCAATGCAATTAGTCAGATATCATAATAATTAAATAATATACGACTTTTAAACGCATTATTTATTACTTATATCAATACAATTTCTCAGATTTCTTAATCATAAAAAAGTACCTACTTAGTACTTTTTCATACGTCATTAATTATTTTAGTACAGATAGTCAGATATCATAATCATAAGTAGAACTTTTAAACACATGATTTATTATTTCAATTACCATTACTCAGATTTCTAATATATGAACTAAAACAAAAAATAACATTTTCTGAACTAAATACAGTCTCGTGAAAAAAATTAAATAGGAAACAATGAGGAAGTTTTAGGGGCCTATATTTTTTTCCGTGGACCAATTTCGCTGGCTTCTTAGTGAAAGTAGATCCCATCAAAAACATCCTGTAAAAAATACCAAGTCTCGCAGCTCTGTGATTCTACCGTAAAAAGTTGTGAGATCCATGTTATACCAAGTCGGTTAACTGATTTAGTCCCTACTTAAGGGGCCTTCTGTCTTAAGTTAATACGTAAGATATTTTCATATCTATATTCAAATCTTTTACTTTTTAAATAAAAATATCGACTTGGCCATCGCATGCTTAGTTTGTTTAGTCCTTTACAACCAGGGTCTGCTGGAAGAAATCTCTATTTAGAGATAAGCTGACCTTGGTACATGTTATTTCTGTTTTTATGTCCTGTCATGTATCGTGTAATAAATATATACAAATACGTTATCTATCACACAGAACTAAGAGCCAGAAACCTGGTTTTTCATCAAATTCCTTCCGAATGCATAAAGAAGTGAAAGGTACTGGAATTTAATGGACTGAAAATAACTAGAGCATTAGTAATTTTGTTGCACTAGTCTTCCATTTTCTATTGTTGCCGCTTGTTAAAGGTATACATATATTAGTTTTGGAACCAAGTTTTAATCGTGTAGAACGCAATTATACTCTAAACAACCTAATATAATGTAGATATGATTTCGAAGATACATTGTGCCTTCATGCGATGGCCAAGTCGATATTTTTATTTAAAAAGTAAAAGATTTGAATATAGATATGAAAATATCTTACGTATTAACTTAAGACAGAAGGCCCCTTAAGTAGGGACTAAATCAGTTAACCGACTTGGTATAACATGGATCTCACAACTTTTTACGGTAGAATCACAGAGCTGCGAGACTTGGTATTTTTTACAGGATGTTTTTGATGGGATCTCACTTCTTTTTGTAAAGTTCTACTTTTTAAAATTTGGTACCTTTGGTACTTTTACAATAACAATAAAAAACATAGCGTTAATGTAGGGTCTCCGTGCTCGTCACAAGTATAAACTTGGAACTCTTCCCAATGTGCTACCACATACTCGACTATAGCAAGTCTAATCTCATACGACGACTCAATATTCTCATACATAGAGAATGACAAAGAATGAAACAAACACGACCCATCGCCAGGTATCCGTACAATCCGGTGTGGGCATGGTTGGTCATTCACATACACTATTTCCGAATCCATTGCGACTACTAGTTCTGGCAAATGTGCCAGATGAACAAATCCAAATAGTTAGTAAATATAATAATTAATGCAGATACAAAAATTATCAACAACTAGTTGAAATCGCTGGCGAGCAACTCCGCTACTTAAGCTAGCGACGACGGTTTCAAACCATAGCGTGAGTTAAAATACAGGCAGCGCCATCTATCGAGCAATTGGATTAATCTGCTACCACTCCCGTCGCATTAGAACGCAATTTGTTCTATTGATTGAATAGTTTTATTATATTTGAAGCATTTTGTCGGGAATGTACATCATACATATATACAGGGTGTAACAAAAAGGGTTTAACTCCCGGATGTATGTGGTTTGGGACATCATTCTGAGCAACTTTTACTATGGGACCAACTTGATTAGAGCAACTTGATTTTTCACTTCCCCATACATTTCGGTCTGGGCGCTCGGCTGATTTATATGGAGAAGTGAAAAATCAAGTTGCTCTGATCAAGTTGGTCCCATAGTAACCACATACATTCGGGAGTTAAACCCTTTTTGTTACACCCTGTATATAAAATTCTCGTGTCACAGTGTTTGTCTTCGTAGTCTGAGAATCGGCTAACATCTATTTTTCATACCCCTAAGTGTTATAATTATTTATATGGCAAAACAGCGTTTGCCGGGTCAGCTAGTAATATATAATTTAAGCATAATGGTAACCAAAGGAAACGAGGGATGTATGCCTGGACCGTGGTAAGTGGTGGTCCCTGGTGGATGTACGTATCCCTCTTCTAGGAAACAGGCGTGATATTATGTATGTATTACATAATATGTTTATAGAATCTTGTTTGTAAAGGCATATTTTCCTAGGGGCATTCAATGATTCATAAACTGCAAATGTAACTTTGTAATCCTATACATTTTATATAAGATTACAAAGTTATTGATGCAGATGGGTTTTCTGGAAAACTATAACATAAGCTTGAAATGTTTAAGTTTTCCCTTGATAAGAATACTAATTACTATTTATATCCCAAATTTGAAGGTTCTATGTCTGCTAGAAGTGCCTGGGAGTTTTGATGATCGGTCAGTCAGTCAGTGACAAAATGAGGAAACTTTGACATGTTACAATTCTTAAACTACTGGTTCAAATTGAATAAAAAATTTAATATATCGTGTTGATATAAGGCCTAATTAGTAACAGAAAAATCAGGCTTCTTGTTTTATCCACAACGAAGTTTTAGGGGGGTCGAATATGGCCTGAATTGCTTCGAGAAAAGGATGGTACGGCTGTGCTTGCTCGACTTGGTGGTGCACTGCCGTGCACCCAGATAAGATGATGCATTCCTTATGTCTGCACAACATTTTTTTTGAGCCCAGTGTCTTGCATCATCCTTTCGCGTCTAAAACAAAAGAAATACTAAAATTGGTCCAGTACTTTGACTTTTATCGGTAGGTATCCAAAATACTCCCAAAACAAACAATCAATCCATAGAATGAACGGGTCTGGCCCAAAACCTTACGGAGCTGGAAGATGTTCTGGAACATGCAATAGCGATGTAGTATACCGTCGAAAAATATTCTATGCAGATGTGGCCCCTGGTAAATACAAGAAATGAAACACATAATGATTCTTGATTTGGGAGTACTTTGGACCCCAATAAAAGTCAAACAACTTGACCAATTTTAATATTTATTTTTGTTATCGACGCGAAATTTTGTCATCTTTGATTCATTTAAACAATATTTCTTACAATTATTGAGTTTTTAAAATTAAACGTAATAAACTGGAAGAAGTCCTAAAAAAATTCGGTTTTTCGCCCCTCCTCAAATTAGCACAAGCTTTATTTGTTAGGAAAATTGGGTGTAGCACTACTGAATAGCCCACTAACAACATACTTAAGTTTCGTTGAATTCTGAATTAACAATTTTTGTATGGACTGAAAACATTAGTTACTCTATGCTGAAAACTCTGCCGACTGGGGTACCAGCTCAATGGATTTCAACTCATTATTTCCTATTCCACATCTGGGAAAAAGAGTGGAGGATATAACTATGTTACCTACGAGGAAATTAGAACAGAACCCATAGATACCATTATTGGAAATTTTGTCATCATTCGTAAAGATAACGCATGTCTTCGCAATATTGCGACACAACACAATCATGCTTTTTGTTAGATACGAGGAAAGTTACCGGTAACACCACCACCAGAGCGGGCGCTAGTTCTTTATACCTATGGCATTAAGATCCAAAAAAGAACCGCAATTCTGTGATCGATTGTACATGTACAAGCATATGAGTTTGTCACGTCTTTATCAGTGTGTTCTGAAATAGACCTACTCATGACGCGGACACGACTATGTACACAAGATCAAATTATTTTCCACTTTACAGTATGACTTGTCGGTAGGTACGTTATACCACAGATACTATAATATTATACTAAGTTATACGTAGCAGGTACTCACTTGTACAGTCAGCATCAGATTATGTGAGAACTCAAGATAATTCGATAGATCTATTCTTCACCAAAGAGCAACACCCGGCTTCCTTTACCTACGGGGGCAGCCGCCCCGCCCGCCGTTTGCACATTTCCCTTTTGTCGAGGAACAAGTCCAAGAGAACATAAGAATCTAATAGTCTTCCAAAGATATTTTGGTCCTCTTCTACGCAACTGAATACAAGGAACCTGTCATCAGCACAAATCTTTCATTCCTCATTGGTCATCACGCGTTAGTTCCACTTGCTACCGCGCGCCAAAGTTGTAAAATATTAGTCCAGGGCCCTAATGCTGCTCTGAGAATTTCACTTATATTTCATTACTATTTCATTACTATTCCATTGCAAACACCCAATCAAGGAGGATAAGGAGGATAATAATTTAGGAGAATACCAAATGACGCCATTTTGGGTGTTTGCAATGGAATAGTAATGAAATATAAGTGAAATTCTCAGAGCAGCATTAGGCCCCAACACCTCTGTGTTAACCTTTTGCTAACATCTTATTGACATTTTCGCGAAGTAGATGGTTCTGGTTGTTTAGGCTATGTAGATCTAAGGCTGACTGTATCTGCTTGTCCGTTAAATGTATGATTAATTAGGTGATTTTGTGTTCCTGTTCATCAATTACATAGATGATAGGTACGCAACGCAATAGCGCCATGCTTAAAAGTATGAATTTGCAAGAACTCCGGAAAACAATACGATGAAATTAGACATAGACATAATTCTATTGTATGATTTTTGTTCTGACGTCTCTTTTTCTGTTTTCTATCCAGAGTTTGTATTACAATACAAATCATACAATGCAAACAATCATGTCCATGAGTATGGAAAAAATAATCTTATTGTTTTCGGGAGTTTTTGTATTATCTGCATTCTGTAGCTATTCTGTGATTTATATCTCACATGGGGTATTATCCGGGCATTGTGGAAAAAGCCCATTTAGGTAGTTATATTGTCTTATAAATAGGTAACGGTTTACAAAAGGTAGGCTTATTATACGACCCGGAGCTCTATTTCTCAATCGCTCTTTTGCAAACGAGCGCTCTTTTCTACCGATTTTCGTTCGTTATATTCAATTCGCTCTGCAACGATTGGTCAGAACCACTCGTTGCGCAAGTCATATATCACACGACACGAGCGAATGAAAAATAGAGCTCCGAAGGTTTACCACAACCTTTATCTTTATAGATTCAGTTTATGATCCTAAACTTAACATCACTATCATACCATGGCACCATTTCCATTCCAAGACTCTATGCACAATGGCCTTCATTTTACCTAATCTAATACCTAGTTACCACAGATAACCAAAGAGTTAGGCGCAGCACACACGGGGAAATGCAACTGCAACGAAACCCTTTTGAAATTGTTGGTTTGAAACCAATTTCAATCGTTTTCCACACACGCCGCAACCTAATGTAACAATGTAATCCGATGAAATCATAAATCATACTTTGTCAAACACAAATTTCATGAATGCTGGTTTCAACGCAACTGACTTGCAACGCGTTTCAAACCGGTTTCAAAATGGTTTGCGTTATCAAAGTTTCTCAAAGGCATAAACTCAAATTAAACTCAAAAGTAACTTGAAGTTGCTGTTTCGTTGCAGTTGCGTTTCACCGTGTGTGCTGGGCCTGACTTACAAACTTACAACGCGTTTCAAACCGGTTTCAAAAAGAATTGCGTCATGTGCGGTCTCTCAAAGGAGTCTATGAAGGAAGAATCTATGGCATAAACTCAAATTAATCTCAAAAGTAATTTGAAGTTGCAGTTTCATTTCAGTTGCGTTTCACCGTGTGTGCTGGGCCTTAGCTTAATACGTTGTGGTAATTTCGCGGATTAGGTTATCCATACTAGCACCAGCGCGCCACTTGTATTGTGCTCGCTTTTTAGCCGACTTAAAAAAAGGAGGGGGTTATCAATTCGGTTGTATGTTTTTTATGTTTGTTTCATTGAAACTGGTACTATTTATGAACCGATTTTAAAAAATCTTTCTTCTTTCGAAAGGTCAGTCCAATAGTTTGGTTTCATTTTTTGAAAATCAGGATCAGTCCGCTAGCTAAGTTTCTACATGAAAAAACTGTGAAGTTTAATTTGTTTTTACTTGGATGACTTGTACATCCAGCCTTTCTGTGACTTTTTGGTGTTTATAGTCATTGTCACGAGATAAATTCTGGCTGTTAGGATCGTATTTCGTTTATTTTCAATGTAGAATTCCCTGGATCGACTCGTTTCAGATGCAATGTTTACATTCCAGGCAAAATATCTCCGAATTATTTTTATAACTCTGCCAGTCTCCCTGATTTATTATATTAGCTACGTAAGCAGTTTAAACTAGTACTTTCGTTTTCCGTATTACGTCAACAGCCGCAGATTCTACCCACGAAATGCCAATACTAATGAGAAAGCCAATATTCGTGTGATTTATTTTTCTTTAAGATATTTTAGTAAGATGGGTTTTCGTAACAAACTCTATCTAGAGAGGCATCTGAAGCATGTAATGTATACTCGTAATTCATTTACAATGACAACTCGGAAATATACATCATTCTAGTATTACAGACTGGCTCACAATCACAACCCAACCAACTCACACACAAGTTCACACAGAGCAATATTTTTTATTCAAGAGAAAACATAAAATCGGTCAAGTGCGGGTCGGAATAGCACACGAAGGGTCCGTACCATCGTACAAGAAAACTTAAGCTCTCAAAACGATAAAAAAAAAAAGAAAAAGAAAATTTAAATATATTATGCCCTCACGGTGATTTGAACTCACGAGTTCGTTCACGACCTACGGATTGAGGGCCTACAACATACCGGCAGAGCTGTGGGGTTGACGCGAAATATACCATCTCATATTAAAATGCGTGGGTGTATCAAAAGGAGTCTCTGGTATGGGGACCCCCTTTAATTTGTAATATCTCTCGTATTTCAGTATTTGTTGTTGTTGCGGCAATAGATATACACACACATTCTGTGAAAATTTCAACTTTCTAGCTATTACGGTTCGTGCTCTTGGACCCGCTGACGGACGGACGGACGGACGGACAGACGGACAGACGGACAGCGGAGCCTTAGTAATAGGGTCCAGTTTGGCACCCTTCGGGTACGGTACCGTAGAAAAGAAATTATATTTATGCAAGCGTAAAATTAAACAATGAGCTGACAGGTTTTGATTGAATGTTATGTATTGTGTCGATGAACACAGAAAATAATGACCTATCATTTATTACATTGCCTCACTTTTATAATTATCTATTCTATCTACATCATACATACAGGCGTCTATCTGAAATAATTTGGTTCTGTAAGTTACTGTTAACAATTATACCTCAACTTGGCAATTTTGTATAGCAAGCGTACTTTGTACTACACTGTACGTACCGTAGGTTTTGTGTAATCAGTATGTACGTACATCAGTAGCAGCTGCAGTATTACGCGGATATATGTATGTAATTATGGTAATAATAAGATAATATGCAGTAATTATTGAAGTCCTTTGAGCCCGTTTAATTAAATGAAGACCATTTTCACGTCAGACCATAGTGTTGTAGACGATAATAGTTATTGAGTACATGAAGTGATTGGGTGATTATTCGTTATGTGGACTCTGCATATTTAACGAATTCTTATGGAGTATTTATTTATTTATTTATTTATCTATTTATTTGCATCAGCGCACACACACACACAACATAAAACATAGAAGGTACTTAGCGCTAAACAAAATAACATATAAATCATACAGACACAGATAATTTGCACTAAGATAGATATGAGGAAAAACTTAAATTTTAACATTCCTTCTAAACGCTTATTAGTTTCAAGTATGTTATGCATAATTGCTTGCCATTGTTATCGGGTAAACTACATAATGAAAGCATTATTAGTATATGTGTTAGTGTTACCGTTAGAGTGCGAAACCCGTTAGTGTGCACGTTAACTAGGTATTGTTCACATTAACGGGTACGACCCGTTAAAGTGCGAAATTTTGCTTAAAATTGCTAATATTCGCACTTTACCTAGTTAATGTGCACATTAATGGATGGTACACCGTTAAAGCGCGAAAGACAGTAAGCAAAACACTTTCGTCCCGTTTTATTTGCATACGCATCGATCCACTCCGCTCCGCTCCGGTTTTGCTTCTTCTAAGTTCCAACCTAACCTAACCCAATTGAAACTTAGCCACAATAACCTACTCTAGCCAAAGGTGCTTCAGTAGAAATATTGACCTAAGAAGTTGGTTTCTTGTTGGATGTAATATGACTTTTATCAAAGACTTAGTGAAATATTACTTAGTGAAATATTAGTAATAATCGACAATTATCACATAAATCATTTTAATTTCGAGGTTTCATTCAAGTAAGAATCTACTTTATACACTTTACCGTTTGCTTGGTCCTTATTGTGCAGATTACCTAGTTATTGTGCAGATTACCTAATTAAAGTGAGAAATTAAACAATTTTTTGCACTTTAACGGACTCAGCCAGGTAATGTACGCATTACCAAATTAATGTGCACTCTAACTGTTTTACGCACTCTAACGGTAACATATGCATTTGGTTCAGCTTAGGTTTTGGTGTAACAAAACTACTACCAGCTTTCCCTTCACTTAGTAAGATTGGTACCAACCAACCAAGTCTTCTAGGTACTTTGATGACTACACATACTGCAATATGTTCATCATATTTGTTCAAGCCTTTACCATTTCGATGATTTAAGCATTCGGTATTTCTAATGCTGACGTCGCTTGCTACAAAACTGCAATGTAGAGGTTCCTAAATAAGTCTATTTATCGAACCAGAGTTCGAAGATCTCGCGGTAATTGCCAACTCCGTGAATAAATCGCAAATCGCAACACGTGCAAACGCAGATTCGATACTAAGTTCAATACCTATCAATCAATCGATACACGCGCCGAAACCTTAGGAAATCACAGAAGTTAGGTTGAGTCGTGAAAACAAAAGAAATAAACCGACACATACATTGCTATGAGAATGACCGGGTATTGTGACAACATCTGTCAGTTTTGATACACAGATGGATGTAATCCCCATGTCAAATAAACTCAATCAAATCAAAATGTAGATATTTATTTTCTGTAGATATTTACATTAGAAGAACACATGTTTTTTTTGCCTCTTCTCTACGTTGGACCACTGTGGGAGAAGAAGGGCAAAGAAACTATCACAGGTTAATTTTTTGATCTCTTTTAAACAGATCATTGTTCCAACATTAACCCCCAAACTGGAGCCATTTTTTTTTTTTTTTATAAAAAAAAAATACATTAAAATTAGTTTGACAGTGGGTACCAACGTCAAAAATTATACATTCATTGACGTCTTGGTACCCACTGTCAAAATAATTTTAATGTCATTTTTTTTTTTTATAATTTTAGTGTCAATATTGTTCCAAGGACTCTTTTGTCCTTACGCTACCGTGGGTGTTAAATATTGCCTAATCCAATTTTTTCTCACATTTTCATTTTGAACCCCATATTTGGAAGTACATATTGCGCCTAAATGTGTCTAGTCACTGAATGTTTGTCGTCATAACGTGTACGAATTATTTGCGAACATTTTTAGCTCAGTTTACTGTGCTCATTAGTAGATATAGTAACGCAAGGCGGGTAAGAAGGTCGGAAGGAAGTCTTGTAAGCCAAGGTGGGCTGGTAAAACCCGGGCAAGTCAAGTTTAACTTTACGTCATGGATTTCTACATAATTTACTTTTATTGTTTGAAACGGGTTGTACAGTAGAGCGACTTAGGACTGAAGCATGTTGAACTTATTCTATTATGGGCATAGGTAATTTTCCATAACTAGCCGCTTTAGAAACCTATTTCCATTATAAACCTATATCATGCTTACAATTATGAAAAGTTAAGTAAACACCATTTTATTAATACAACTGTAGGTATAGGTACATAAGCGATTAAGTATGTAGCAATAGATACCATATTTAGGTAATAAAATATCTGAAGAAGAATGGTATGTCACATGTCACTTCTTTTCGGGAGTAACTCTATATTATGGTAGGTACCTGAAGGTTAGGTAGATATGGTTAGTGAGGGCTTTGTAATGAATAATGATTAAGTGAGGTTTTATTAGACACCAGGAAGTTATTCTAGAAATGTGGGAGTTTGTGTCGTCATAACTACACAAACACTCACACACGTAGATCTATAATTAGTTAGGAAATAGGATGCAGCTGGTATTTTATAAGTATTTATGTCACGCATCAGTTTCGGACAATAATGCGTTTTATTAATTCAAGAGACATACGAATCAATTACCTACTATGATTATGGAAATAAGTTTGTGTTCAGAATGTTCCGAAGACGTCCGAGCGACTCTGCATGGTATACCATGTACTGGTAACAGCAAGCAGCAATTGGGGTCAATCGCCTCAGGGCTCGGCATCTTTCGGACACATTATCGGCAAAGAGCACATTGGTAGCGAGTTAGCGACATTTCGATAAAATACCATTAAAATTCTTTCCCAGTTCCACCGATTAACATTTTAAATTAATCGAGAGCAATGTCGTCACGTAGAGGACACTTCGAAGGTAGTGACGTTACCTCTATTGAAACTAGAGAAAGTTTGCGGAATCCACGATTCTGTTAAGGCTTACTCGATCCAAGGCTTTTGCCTCAAAGCGACGAGAATCAGCCAGTAAATTGGTCACACATAAAACTGAGAAATGAGGTAAAATGTACAATGGCCCGCTGATAACGGGAAAAATTTACCAATTATAGGGTTTTAATAGAAATTAGGTGACTTACATTTTCATGGATTTTCCTCTCGTTTTTTCAGTGACGGTTGCTGACTTGTGAACAGTTGGACTACATTTGAGTATGCACTGTAGGGGCTTTCTGTTGAACTACAATGAGCCCGAGAGACGCGACTGCACGTGGTTGCTTCTAGTCCACTAATGGCCTGCGCCTGCGCACGCGTTCTGAGCTCAATATCCACTTCTGCACCGCGTGGACAACGCGTGCTGGTTTCAGTACTACAGCAGCAGTGGATAACAAATACTTGTATTAAGACCATGAATAAATAATTTTCTTCAAATTTTTTTTTTTTTGCCAGGATGTCTAAATTTGTGATAAATGTCTAGGTACGTTTACCGTCTAAACCTTGCCTAAAAATAAAATAAAAAAGTCTCATGAATATGTGACATCTGACGGGATACGTCTGAATTTCTTGAAGCTTTACGCACGTACGTTAACGTAACATATGTGTTTCATACGTCATCCCAAAGACCTACCTTGTAATGCTTCATCGCGACAACAGATGACGCTACTAGTACCATGATGATGAAAATGAACGAATAAAACCATTGGAACTAAACAACACAGGAAGGATCTATTTCTGCAGCAATTTATTTATACCTATCTACATACTAGGCTGGTACCTATAAGGTCCCTTATAGGTAGACTAGCGACCACCCCCGGCTTCGCACGGGTGCAATGTACGGTGCACTAATATTATGCATGTATCATACATTGTATAACCTTCCTCTTGAATCACTCTACATTAAAAAACCGCATCAAAATCTGTTGCGTAGTTTTAAAGATCTAAGCATACATAGGGTAGGGACAGACAGTGGGACGCGACTTTGTTATAAACTACCTACCTATGTAGTGATTGATAGTGATAGTATGATCATGACATGATGCAGTGTGGATTAGCTATTAGCTCAATGTAAGTGGATGTTTCATGATGTTGTATGATGTTGTGTAGGTTAGGTATGACGAACTTATGCACCCATACATAACAGATTAACAGCCATAACGTTGACGTAGGTAGGTAGGTAGATATGTAGCGAGGTCATCAAGATTTTCAAATACATCGATGAGCAATAAGTTGATGGTAATATTATACGTATTAGAATTAATTAGAGACCTTAGCGAAATCTATGATTTGTGTGGAATGTAGGTACCTACCTGCCTACGAGATTGCGACGAAGTGCAAGCACAGATAATTAACGGTGCAAGTCTGTGCAAGGCAAGGCTATGGAGTCAGGGCCACTTGCAGTTTTCTGTTTGAGTCAGTCCTAAAGTTTATTGCTGCAGTCACTTAGTTCATAAAAGCTGTCCCATAGCCTAAGCTGTTTTATGTACGTCGAGGCTGTAATCCTCACATTTGAAATTTGCGCATAAAAATTAATTCTGCCATGCCAATAATTAGTGCCAATTATTGCCAAAATCGACTTAATTAGTGACATCATAGTTCCGAAGTAATGCGCATAAGTTTGTGAGGATTACAGCTGTAATCCTCATTTCTCGTGCAAGCAAACGGTAGGTGCAATGTCCTATCGAGTTGGTTGAGGTCTCAGGAATTATGCCTTCGACATGCCAAATCTCAGAAATATTGATCAAAAGATGTGAGGATTACAGCTGGAAGTTCGGAATCTCGGATCCGGAACGCGCATGACTATCAGCTATCAGCTTCCGGAACGCGCATGACTATCAGCTATCAGCTTGAAATTGATGCCAAGAATTAGTGCCTTAATTGGTGCCACCTACAATAATCAATTCGAGCTGGATTACTTTGAAGAAGAACGTAAAAAACCAATGTGTTTATTTCCCATACATTTCAAGTAATTTCAACACATACATGAGTCACAAAAAAGAACCCTTATAGAAATTTGGCACAAAGCAAGGTCTTATAGCACAAGTAAAGAGAAAAATCTGAAAACTGAAAATTTCTGTCTTTCTGCAAAAATATTTAATTTGGTTTACATGGATGGACATGATACTGTAAATTTTTATGTAGAAACCTATTTACACCAGTTACGACGTAACAATCTCCAAGTGTTATCAGAACCCTGGTCCGCGAGTGCTGCTCGCACTTGACCGTTTATTTGTTTCTCCATAATTAGTCAATCCGAGTAGAGATGTGGAAACGGCTAATGAAAGTCGTCTTGCCACAAACGTTAACAAACTGCACATAGTTAGGACATCCAGTTCAGATTAGCCTCAGATCGGTGATAGCTACGGTAAATCACAGAGACTATATATCCAATTGACTGCGCCTGCGGGGGAAGCGGCTCGCCAAACGTTTGTTGTATATTCAACGTTCGCATACGCAACCTATGTACGATGACGGGCCGCCAGACAGTTTCGCAGCGGCAGACCAATCACAGTTGGTGAGTTGTGTTTCAAAGGAAAATGTATCTATGCGCTCTCCACTGGATAAGCGCTCCCTGGTAAATCACAATGAAGTCCACAGCAATACCTACTATTTACGATTTATGCATTAAATACCAAGCCCCACTAACAATAAGTTCTTCTGTCCAGTAACTAGGACCTAGAACGTAGAGAGTGGATATAGTACATAGTTCTACCCGTATTTTAAACTTTCTAATGACAACGTGAATCACCATAGTTATTAGGGCGTAGACAGACGATGACGCGCCCGCTCCGTCGCCCGCCGCTCCGCAGTATTATTCTCGAGTTTCCAGGAGTCGAACCCTCAGAGTCGAACCGGTGCAAAATGGAGGCACGTGTAAATTCCTCGGGTCCTGCCTAGCAGGGTTCCTCAGGAGGCAAACAGAAGCTAATCAACGTAATTGTCTTCGGAGTATTTCCAATCAAGACGACCTCTCTCTGCCGCCGCCGGCCGCTACTGCTTTTTCTGGCATCTTTTCGATAAAATCTCCGAGGATCATTACTAATTACATTTTGATCGAATAATTTCTATAAACTTGGATTAGTTTTTTACACAAATATTTATGGGTCCGTATTCAAGAGAAGTCTTGTCCAATAAAGAGACAAGCAAGACTTCAACACGACACACGACGAAACTTGGGAAGCAATTTTAAAGTACATCGCGCGCCATGTTTCTATGGCTCAGTCTATATCTTTTTTTGTTGCTTCAGTGGGCAGAGCACCTTTTCAATCCTTTGTTTCTAGATTTAGACTCCAGTTCGGCACCCCTGCCTTACACGATCACTTGTTGTTTGTTTGTCTGTGTCAGTTACATTTCTATGTCGCGCGTGATTTTAAACCGGTTCCATATTTTCAAATTGTACATTTACAAATCATCATCATACCTATTAATACAATTTAAAGATAGTCATTCACACACACTACAGACAGACAGTCAGTATTTCCAAATCAAAACGGGACAGGTACACAGTTTGTCTTTTTAAACTCATCATAAGTACTCAGCATTGAAATAGTCTCCTTTGAATCACGTTTGCAAATCATTTCAATGAAATCTACATCAGACCACTAAAGACTGAAAACCGGTAGGTCAACATACTAAACAGATAAATTTACTCTACAGACAGAATCATACTAAACAGCTTATTTATAAGTAAGCTTGGTACGTATTTACACAGATACTACAATTATGGTATTTATAAGAATGTATAGGAAAAGCTATTTTAAAAGGGTTTTATTAAAACAAACATTACTATTTACATAGTATTTCTTGTAGGTATACAAGATCTAAAGTTAATACCTACCACCTCTGAGGAAACATCTTAACTGTGAAAATAATACACACAAAAGTTTACTGTGTCATTTGAAAACTCGGGCGGTCATAAGTATATAAAGAATAGTTCTGGAATGTTGTAAAGATTTATGTACTAGCCTAGCGTGAGCCTAGCACACTGACTGAAGGCACCTAAGCAGAATTTTCACGGCACAGAGGACGGATCAAAGGGCTCCTACGACCTGTAACGAATAAACATGAATGTTGTAGGTATAGGTGCTTTAAAACGATTGAGGAAGAAAAATCACACATCCATTAACCTGGCCCATAGGATACATTGCGTCGTGGGAACCAGAAACGTCGAGGTCACAAACATGTAAACATATTGAGTTTTCCCGTGGTTTTCCCTGAATAATTCATGCTAGGCGTTACAAACTATTTGTAGGCAGAGCTCGTGTTCCAAGCGCCACCAATTCAGCACAATTTGAGACATTATGACGCATGTATTATGACCGGTGTAGATTCGAAACGGTGGTGTAGCTAGATGTGAACGCGACTCACTCATTGTAAAATGCACTTGGTACGGCGCCAAATCAGTGCTGTCCTTTAGCTTTGCACGGCCTTGGCCTGACCACGGCTAAACGACGACACGTAACACTTATTTGTGAGATAAGATGGGCAATATGGAAATAGCAAGGCCCGACGGTCAAGTATGCCTCATGGAAACGATAGAATGCTGTCTCTTTGTTGTAGTAAAATACAATACCAATACTTACGCGTCCAAGAGAACAGCCACTGGCTTGTTGAATGCAGCACGGTACTACATACGACGACCGCAATGTGAAGTATCAAGACTATATCTAATACTATTAGTATAATATCATAGTATCGGTGCTAATACCTACTTATTCCTACCGTAGAAATTATCAGCTCAGTCAGCGCCAGGAGATAATAGAAGCTACAGTAACAAGAGTTTCAGAAGCTACAAGAAGCACTAAGAAGCACTACAGCAAGATCTAAATGAAAGCTCCTAGCTTATAGCGCCTGAGTTCCTTGCGGGAGGGGTAGCGGTACATGGGTACCGGGAGCAACTGACACCAGCAACATCAGTTTCCAGTACTATCAGAATCACAATACTTAGGAGTTACTAGAATGCAGCCCGGGCTAACTAATTTTGTACCTTAATGTATCTGTCGGCGGCCGATCGCAGAATCGGGCACATCATGATGTGCCGTCATGTGCCCCGCCATTTCATGATATGCCCAAGCAATTACTGGGCACATCGTGATGTGGCGGGTTTTAACAAAAACGTGACTTTAAGCATTTTTATACAGCAATACGTGATGTTTTTTGTGTTATACATGTCAAACGAACACGGAGACTATTCGGGAGCTTCGCTGCGCTCGCCCCCTTTAGTCTTCACCTAAGCTACCGCAGTGTTTTCCTTAGGAGATTTTATGGTTTCATGATATTTCACGTTTGGGCACATCATGATGTGCCTAATTCTATGATCGGCCGCCGAGACGCGCCGCGCCGGCTACAAGCAAACCGGTATTTCACGCTCTCGCTATAGAATTTTGCACCATCGCTATAGCTCCCGCCCCAGGCGCTTCACAAACCTGTGGCATAGTCCGGGCAGTACTTCTTGGTGTGCGCGCGGTCGCCGGTAGCGCCGCACCGCGGGCAGTGGAATGCGCGCAGCACGGGACACAGCACGCGCCCGCGCCAGTCCTTCAGCGCGTGCGACGTGAACCATTGGTGGGACTCACCGTTTTTCTTGCAGAATGCGCACTCCTGCATGAGAAACAGCCAATCAATCATTGACTTTTCAGATCATTTCCTTATGTTTTTACAGCATGCTTTACACTGAATAGCTGCAGCATACAGAGTGACCCATGGTAACATGTCTACCCCTGTTGTGTAGCGGTTCAAGTCTCAGCATCCCAACCCAGAGGAGTACGAGCATATTTGCAAGCAAGGGGCGTAATTAAGTGAACGAGACCGTGGAGCACATGTTGGAAACCAGAATGGCAATCCTAGGTGAAGCCTCTACCACCTCGGTCCTCCAGGCTATCTCATCTCTCATGCTCCAGCTGGTGCAGGAGTTGGGATGGATTAATTCAAAGGACGGGCGCAAGGGAAAGCACAAAGGTCCAGCTCAAGTGGGCCAGGTGCAGGCACGTTACCCTCTAAGGAAAAATATATTTGCACCATTGGGCCAGAACAGAAGCCGAGGATAGCCGCGGAGTTCTTCTGAAGATGTCTTTGCCTATCAGCAGGCTGTGATAGACTAATTAACTAATCATGCCGAGTATACCAACCAAAGTGCGCTGCAAGGCTTGCCGCTGCCGGCGCAAGGTCGCGACGTATCGTATCAGCAGTACCAGCTGCTCCGGAGAGATGGAACGCAACGCCTCCCACTGCAGCTCAACCATGCGCTTGAACGCGTCCGACGCCAAAGACGTCTGGGACGAGACTGACGACCAGTCTGGAATGACAGATTCAGGATGACGTAATTGTATATTCTAAGCATCATTATCATCATAATCATACTCAGCCCACACCAACCCACTGCTGGGCAACGGCCTCTTCTCTATACCGCCAAACCGCACGGTCCTGCGCTAACCTCATCCATTGAGATCCTGTGAAATTGATGATGTCGTCGGACCATCCGGCAGGTGGTCTGCCCACTGGCCTCGTCACTTTCCCTTGTCGCCCTTGTATTCTCAGTTTGTCTCCAGACTCCAGGATGACTTTAGGGGTAAGGTCTCGGGCGGGTCCCGTTTAGTATCTGCTAAATAGACTATCGAGCCGGGTAGACCGTCTTCTAAAATAAGTCGTTGAATAAAAATAGTTAAATGGCCAATGAGGGATTTAGCGACTGTGGGAAGGGGGTTAAGGCGCCTCATGAATAAATTAGGGGTGCTTTTTTCATGTGTATTTCAGGAAATACTAGGCAAATCGTAATCAATTCTGGTATATGTAATTTGACTGTATAATCTAGGGTTTTCATGAAGGAAAACGTGTTTTCTCGATAGAAAATAAATCCAAAGTCAACCCTTTTTTCCAATATTTTTTCCTTTTTTACCGCAGTAGTAGTAAATATGATCTTTCTATTAATTGTAATATGCGGGGAATTGTTGTTATTAGCGTTTTGAAGATTGAAATGTAATTCCCTGGAATAGCTTATTTTTTATGTTTTTTTTTCCGTTTTGGCGCTTACGTTGATTCAGATTAGGCGCGAGCGCACAATTGCCATCCCACTTATTCCTGTTCCCGAGTTATATTTGCTTCTCACTTCCGCAATCTTCGTTGACCTTGGTTTGTAATTATTCGTACCTCGTCTTAAAGTTAGTTTGTATGAACAAGCATCATTACAAGACATTGCGCGAGCGAAGCTTTATATAAAGGGTTTTCTGGCTAACTAACCTTTCCCAATGCTCCCGGTTGAGGAAGCGGCGGGCGACGTCGTCGTCTCTTGTTTCTTGACTGTCACCTGCGCCTTCAGCACGGCCGGGTCCAGCTTGATGGCCTGCAGAGCGTCTGTGGACACCAGGATTGGCTCAAATAGCTTTGTTACAAGCAAATAAAGTTTCATATTTCTGTTTCTTATAGATAGCAAGATATCTATTAGTTGTAGGGATTTCTAATGGTGATGGAAAACATCGTAAAGACACCTTCAATCTCCTACGCTGCGGCGATAGACTTGACCCTGTCACGCAAAATTGAGTACCTATTGTTTCGTTTGTTTGTTTGTTTGTCTATTGCATTTTTGTCTTAAAATTGCGCCTCTGGGAGAAAGGAAAATGAGTAACGCAATGTATGTAGATGTAGTATGATGGAATCCCGAATCAAAGCATTCGAAGAAAACATCTAGGTTAAGGAGACTTGTAGTTTAGTAGGTACCTACCACAACTAAGTCTTCATGGATTCACCTATGCATTTTCAACTTACACTAGGTCAGTTAGCGTTTTGCGTCGTCCTATGGAGAAGTATATCGATCAATTTAAAATTAGAACCAGTCGCCCTAGATTCCTACATAGGAAAGTGTTAACAATTATTATGAATCGTTCATGACCATTCGCCTTGGCTGAGGTCACCGCTAGTCTCGATCCAGCAGCTGCTCATATTGACATAATAGCTAGCTGCCTCCTACTCCAACTACAATGGTTATTTATCCGCACTATTCATAAACTAGTACAGGTGATGCCATAACGTTGTTTCGATAACATTGGATACTTTAACCTCATACAGGTTGCAACAAAAATGCTTCTGTGAACTTTTAATTTCCTTATGATAGATGCACTATCATCTCCGTCTCCTAGCCATTATGGTTTGCTGGAAAAAAAAAACTTATTAGAGATTAGCTTGCCTTCGTACATATTATTCTGCCATAACCTAGGGTCATCAAGAGACTCATGAGAGTACAAAAAAGAAATTACGATAAATAAATGACGAACTTATGTTTCACGTGTACATATCGGTGGGAGGCACCAGACAAATTGATTGGATTTTTCTGAATATACTAAATAGGTTTCGTGAAGATGTTCTTCATTGCTTTACTGATACATCCTGTAGAATTTAGTAGCTCGGCCAGCCAGCTTGTCACCCGGAAAAAAGGCCCTTTCTTTCTTTTGACGTCATAACATTATGGTTAATTTATTTAACACCTTACATTTATTTCCCATTTTACAGGGTAAGTGGCATCTCGGAGCTCGGAGCGTCGCCGAACGCCGCCATTTCGGAGTATTTGGAGCGGCGGCGGCGGCGGTCCGACGCTCCGAGCTCCGAGACGTCACTTACTCATTTTACTTACATTAGGTACGGAAATAGGAATTTTAATTGACCATCTGTGTCTACATTTCAGTCTGCCGTAATACGTAATACGTAATTCATATTTTTCTGACAATATTCTGGCTGTCCGTACTTATATCCGTAAAGGCATAATTATTCGGTTTATTATATGGCTATATAATTTATATCTACTACTCCTACTTAGTGACTACAAAGGCTAAAAGTGCTAAAAGTGTTTTATTAAATGTAGTGGAGTTAAATGTGAAACAGTCGAGCCAAAAATAATCTCAACGTACATAGGTATTTTAATTTTATAATAAACCGCTCTTAGATCAGAGAGCAATCTCAAGCGCGTGATTTCATGTGGCCAAACCTTCATTCCCTGGGTTGCACAAAACAAAAGAATTTCTAGGAAATTGTGACAATTTCTTCAAAATAGTTTCGTGCAGGCTCAGGGACTCAGACTAAATACTCCTCCAAGCTCAGGGAGTAGGACAAAGGAGATGAGTCATTTGGACAACTATATTACTGTACTCGCGAGCTTCCATACAAAAAGCGTTAACGTTTTCCACCCCCTTAACCTTGTCCGATTTTCACAATTTTTTTTACATGTTTGAGATACTATGGAAAACTATGCTCGTACGTTTTGATTTTTTTGAAATATTAGATATTTTAGGAAATATTGGAACTTATATTTTTATATGGACTGGGTTATGTTCTTATATTTCCTAAAATATCTATTTCAAAATAAATTAAAAGAAAAAAACATTTTTAAACAAAGCTTTTATTTAATGCCCTAAAAAGAAGAAAATAAAATTTCAATTCAATCAAATGCGTCATTTTATTACATTACACAATTTATACGATATAAAAGCTTGTTGCGGGATTTATCTCCAAGTCTGTGCAAATAGGTGCCTACCCACCTAATTAAGTCTACACAAGTAAATCTCGCAACAAGCTTTTATATCGTATAAATTGTGTAATGTAATAAAATGACGCATTTGATTGAATTGAAATTTTATTTTCTTCTTTTTAGGGCATTAAATAAAAGCTTTGTTTAAAAATGTTTTTTTCTTTTAATTTATTTTTAACTTTTTAGTCTTTATCATTACAGGACAAAACATCTAATCTAGAATTCGAGTGCTTGTCAAGACGAATCAAATGAGACCAAACACGATAGAATTGCGTCGTTTGGTAACAGAGTTCCCATGGCCACCTTCCGGCTCCAGCATCAGATCAGCACTATGTCATAAAAAATATTTTAGGACTAAAGTGTTTGTCAAGACGAATCGAACGAGCCCAAACATGATGGGGTTGCGTCGTTTTATTACAGAGTTCCCCTGGCCACCTTCCGGCTTCAGCATCAGATCAGCTCCATGTCATAAAAAATATTTTAGGATCAAAGTATTCGTCAAGACAAATCGAACGAGTCCAAACATGATAGGGTTGCGTCGTTTTATTATAGAGTTCCCCTGGCCACCTTCCGGCTCCAGCATCAGATCAGCTCCATGTCATAAAAAAATATTCTAGGACCAAAGTATTCGTCAAGACGAATCGAACGAGCCCAAATTCGACGGGCTTGCGATGTTTTATGACAGAGTTCCCATGACCGTCTTCCGTCTCCATCATCAGATCAGCTTTAAGTCAGAAATATATTGCATTGTCATCCGACTTATACACGTATGCGAAATTTCAGCTCAATCGGATAACGGGAAGTGCGTCAAATTCAAGCCGACATTTTTGACGCGAACCGTGATACCCACAAACAAACAAACAAACAAACATACATACATACAGTGCAAGTTAAATAAAAGCTTTTAAAAAAACAAAACGTACGAGCATAGTTTTCCATAGTATCTCAAACATGTAAAAAAAATGTGAAAATCGGACAAGGTTTAGGGGGTGGAAAACGTTAACGCTTTTTGTATGGAAGCTTGCGAGTACACTATCGTCTTAAGAGACACTGATTTCCTAAGTTGTATCATGACATCACATGTTTCAATTGTTTCGTGATCAGAAAGCCAGGAATAAGCCATTATCATTATGGTTTATCAAGTGACATGATCTCATCGTGTAAAATCGAGCTATTTGACATGTATTTACAATAATTATCTACCTATTTATTCTACAAAGGTCAAATCGTCCATTTGCAGTTATAATCAAATAATAGAAATAATAAAAAACAAAACCCTTTTCTTAAATATCGAAGCATAGGTGATAGACATAACCCAAATGAAAGTTGCTCTGCTATTTCAAGTTGATCAATGATGATCAGTTAGAAATGATGTACTCAGGCAACCTTTTAAGTTTTAAGCCTAGTTTTGCCTTTCCTTTCTGGTAGGTACTCTGTATCATCTCTAATGTTTAGGTTTACCAAGTAATTTTCCAAGTGGAGACCTAGTCTCCGCCTCTGCCTGCCTACCCCCCTTTCAAGGAATAGGCCGTGAGTGTATGTACGTTCATATTAACAATTCATGTGAGAGTGTGTGTAGGCAGACCATCCCGGTGCACATAAAATCGATAACTAAATGCTCCATTCTGGCGAAGGGTCAAGGGCATTACATACGCAATAGCGTTATTCAGTCACATGTACACAACACAACTTTCTTTACTTACACCCTTGATTTAAACTTTCCTGTCCCTGATATTAACAGCTCATACGTCAGACTCATTATGGGGGATGATTGATGACTTTACTCGCTTATACATAAATTCTAACTCTAACAGCAAATTTTTCAATTCTCAGAAGAAGTTTATCTGACTGTTTATCTGGGCATTGAAAATCGCCCCTAAAATGCACTGAGTGATTCTTTCTTAAAATGTACGCTTCTTTTACAATTCAATCCTTCCATTTTCGTTTATTTCACACAAGTTATTTTTCCCAGTACCCGCAGCGTGCTGTAACGGGGAAGGTTTGGTCGCGCAAGGTGAGGGACAGAGACATGTAAAGGGCCCCGTAAACGTTCAAGCATGCTTGTCAAGCATGTTGGTCAGACAGCGACAGCATGTTGGATGGTTGTGGCCACGCTTGACGTGCTTGTAATAGAAATCTGCGTGCTTGATGTGCTCGATCGTGCTTGAAGAAAATTTTGTTTGACGACGTGCTTGACAAGCATGTCTGAACGTTTTCTGGGGTGCTTGATCGTTATCGCTTGAAGCGGGATACACACGACATGATATCGGTGGCGATCTAGGGTGTAATAAATTAAAAGTAAAAAAACATTTTTAAACAAAGCTTTTATTTAATGCCCTAAAAAGAAGAAAATAAAATTTCAATTCAATCAAATGCGTCATTTTATTACATTACACAATTTATACGATATAAAAGCTTGTTGCGGGATTTATCTCCAAGTCTGTGCAAATAGGTGCCTACCCACCTAATTAAGTCTACACAAGTAAATCTCGCAACAAGCTTTTATATCGTATAAATTGTGTAATGTAATAAAATGACGCATTTGATTGAATTGAAATTTTATTTTCTTCTTTTTAGGGCATTAAATAAAAGCTTTGTTTAAAAATGTTTTTTTACTTTTAATTTATTTTTAACTTTTTAGTCTCAGCATCAGCTCAGCTCCATGTCATAAAAAATATTCTAGGACTAAAGTATTCGTCAAGACGAATCGAACGAGCCCAAATTCGACGGGCTTGCGATGTTTTATGACAGAGTTCCCATGACCGTCTTCCGTCTCCAGCATCAGATCAGCTCCATGTCATAAAAAAATATTCTAGGACCAAAGTATTCGTCAAGACGAATCGAATGAGCCCAAATTCGACGGGCTTGCGATGTTTTATGACAGAGTTCCCATGACCGTCTTCCGTCTCCAGCATCAGATCAGCTCCATGTCATAAAAAAATATTCTAGGACCAAAGTATTCGTCAAGACGAATCGAACGAGCCCAAATTCGACGGGCTTGCGATGTTTTATGACAGAGTTCCCATGACCGTCTTCCGTCTCCAGCATCAGATCAGCTCCATGTCATAAAAAAATATTCTAGGACCAAAGTATTCGTCAAGACGAATCGAACGAGCCCAAATTCGACGGGCTTGTGATGTTTTATGACAGAGTTCCCATGACCGTCTTCCGTCTCCATCATCAGATCAGCTTTAAGTCAGAAATATATTGCATTGTCATCCGACTTATACACGTATGCAAAATTTCAGCTCAATCCGATAACGGGAAGTGGGTCAAATTCAAGCCGACATTTTTGACGCGAACCGTGATACCCACAAACAAACAAACAAACAAACATACATACAGTGCAAGTTTAATAAAAGCTTTTAAAAAGGTGATAAACTGGAGCCGACGACTGTGTGTGAGTACACCACTCCAAGCGCACACAGCAGGCGGTTTAAGTTTATCACCCTTTTACGTCCTAGATCGCCACCGATATCATGTCGTGTGTAGCCCGCTTGAAGTTTGACCAACATGCTTGTCAAGCATGCTTGAACGTCTACGAATGTGGTTTGAACAACTTGCTTGATCATTTTGCTTGATCGTTATCGCGGTTGCTTGATGAAAACGTGAAGTTTGACCAACATGCTTGACAAGCATGCTCACCCCGTGGGGGCAGCCATGCTACGGGTGCTGAGCTGCAGAGCAGAGCCACATAATGATCCTACACCGAAACGAGCAGTTTGTTCAATGAGCAAAATTAACAACAAACTACTTAAGACACACCTACCTGGTTTCCTGTAGGCAGATGTTTCCAGTTGTGCTGTATTCGAGAGGCTGGAGCTCACTGATTTCTGAAATTAATACAAAATACTTATTAGTACTAGTGAGAAATCTTCAAATAGCGAATGACATTACTTTGGTTGTAAAATAAAGTCATAAGTTCTGGCTCGATTGGAAATTTCAATAGTTTCTGACTCCTAATTTGGAAACATAAGTAGCAGGTGGTAATAATACGTTACATAAATATCTACGTGTTGCGGTAGGTTGTCCAAATATTACGCTAAATCGGGAATTATAGCGTAGTACCTTGTTAGATGTTTAAATATATTTAAGTATAGATAGATGTTAAAATTAATTATCTGCTACACCCATATGGGTAAATTTACACTGATACACTAGCTACTGTACTTATCATAAGACCTTTATAAACGTGTAATTTATGGCAATAAACGACTAAACTGAACTGAACTAGTCGTGGGCAGTGGACAATCACCTGATGTATTAGGGATAGCCCGGCCAGAGATATCTACAAAACACTACCAGTACCAAATAATGTATACTTACGGAAAGGCGTCCATGAGAAGTTTCTTTCAAAACTGCACTAACATTGTCGAGAGACGCGTATTTCTTTTCTACAATGATGTCCATTATGAGGATGATGTAAAAACTACAAACTGTTAGAAATCAACTTAATAACCTCCTGAACATGTGTGTTGTTGTTGACGTGGTCGTTAAAAGAAATATCGCGTGCTCATGTGTAGAAGCAAAAAATATAAATTTTAAAATACCCTCAAACCACCTAATATAAAAATATCATGTTTTGTTTGGGCGCTCTGTGCCCAGCCCTCATCATTGGGCTCTGAGCCCAGCCCGCAACAGACAAGCGAGGGACTCAAGCATATACCACGCTTTGATAAACAATAAAATATTTCACGTAGGTATTGTAAATAGGTACACTTATTTTGGAAAATATTATATTTCTTAAATAATGTTTACACTTTGGATGTCGTAGTCCAGTCTGGGCGTATTCAGGTAGGAACGATGGCTACCAGCACCGACTGCCACTGCCACCGACTCTGAGTAGCACGCAAGATACAAAATAGCCTACCAGCGCTTCGGAGCAGGTCGGCGCGTATCGGCGCTGCACGGCGAGTATCGGCGCTGGTCGGCGCGTATCGGCGCTGATTCGACACAAATGTATAGAAACTGCGTGCGCCGACTACACGCGCGGACCGGCGCGGCGGCGCCGATAAGCACTAGCAGTCGGCGCTGGTAGTCAGCGTTCTACCTGTATCTGTATACGCCCTCGGCCAGATGGATGAATGACATCATCACCATTATTGCTGGCAGGCTAAGAACCGGAGTAGATGCGGCGTATTAGTAAAGAGAAGAGGCCTATGCACAGTAATTGTGGGTTGATTAATAGATTGATTGTCTTCGGAAGTCTAAAGGACCACATTACAGTTCCAAACACCTAGTCACGAGGCAAGTTATTAAGTTCAGTATGCCGTAGTAGTGGTCATTACATATCTACTCTCTCTTCCCCATTTGCGTCATTCATTCACCATAGCCCCTAATTACTAAAAAGTTTTCTCGGGGAAGAGTAAAAGTTTTCATTAATCAGGGGTTATTATGTATCAGCACGGTGACCTCGCGAGGAAACCTTGTTTACTCCATAGCTGCGGTGCGGTGAAGGGCTAGCCCCCTGTCACGCAAAATTGAATAATGAAAAACTGGCTAAAATTGGGCACAATTGTTATTGTTCCTCTGCCACCCCATGTGGGAAAATGCGTGACGCAATGATGTGTGTGTGTATAAGTTTAGTTTGCATTGGCTAAACTATTGGTTTAATCGTGGCGTTAATTTCGGTTCTATCAGTATGAAATTAGAATGTTTAAAAATCGAGAGTGCCATAATTAGCTGTGTTATTACTTATTATTTTACCACTACGACCTTTTATTAGGGTTGATTTCATTAATTCTGTGTCAAATGACGCGTCATTCATGTGACGTGAAATACGGCGTTACGCGCGCTGCAAACACTATATACCTGCGCCTGCGTATCAAGCGCATGGCTGCTTCTCAAGAAATTTGTCTATAGTATTAGAGACTATTTATTGATTGTAATTATTCCTATGCACACAAATGCAAGTCAAATAGCTTTGCTAGTGCGTTATCTGGCCGGACTGCTATTCGGCTTCCTAGTTCTTTATCAGCACTTTACTATGCCTTGTTGTATAACCTACATACGTCAAGCATTGATAAGCCTGCGATGTAAGTACGTATAGTGCATGCATCTCAAGGCTACTATGTACGAATGATGAAAAAACAACGAAATGCTACGTCATCATCGTGCGTCTGCGCTGCGATTTGTGATTTTGGCGAGACGTTCAATCGATGAGCTGAGTTTTACTAAAGGTTTTAGAGAAAAAAGTTTTCGTTCCGATTTTGGTCTAGCCACGATAAGGCCAGTTTTCGTACGGCCCCACCTCCATCTTGCAATTAGCCCACCTGCTAAGGCCAAGTTTGATAGACATCCTAGTGGGCAATGACCTTAATTTTTCAGTGGCAAAGATAAATTGTTGATCATATCAAATTCTAATGATATGGTTTTCTGCTGCCCCCTAACTAAGCATAAATATTTTACACTTACTTTTTAGGGTTCCGTACCCGAAGGGTGCCAAACGGGACCCTATTACTAAGCCTCCGCTGCCCGTTCTGTCTGTCTGTCCGTCTGTCACTCACCAGGCTGTATCTCATGAACCGTAATAGCTAGACAGTTGAAATTTTCACAGATGATGTAAGTATTTCTATGTTCTAGTTATGTATTGTTACCGCTATAACAACATATACTAAAGAAACAGAATTAAATAAATATTAAAGGGGCTCCCATACAACAGACATGATGTTTTTTGCGGTTTTTATAGATAATGGTACGGACGGAACACTTCGTGCACGAGTCCGACTCGCACTTGGCCGGTTTTTTGTTAATACATGAAATTGGCACCAGTTGGAAAAGTACCTCTTAAAAGTGTATGTTCTGAACTAAGAACAATAGGTTAGATAATTCTTTGATTTCTTTTCTTAATTGTGTGTGTATATATGCATTGTAGGTACCAGGAACCTATAGCTAGCTACAGAACAGAGAATGAGTTGTTGTTTCCTTCCTAGCCTTTCGTAATATTTTTTTACACACAATAAATCATACAGGAAAACTTGTTATAATTACTATAATGTATAGATTTAAAGGCAACTTTAATTGAGACAAACGTTTGTTTTTCATTCAAACTCGACCGAACAACCTATAATAATTTAAAATTATCGTGTCCTAAGATAGGCACTTAAGTACCTTAAAAGTAGATCCTCTAATTATTATCACATAACGTACCTTAGACAAACGATTGATTAGTTACCTACCTAGTCAAAACTTTTGTCCCCACCACTCTCAGAAGGGCACACCCCGACAGTGGGTACCAAGACGTCAATTAATGTCTATTGCAAGGAAATTAAAACTGATTTTCCCCTAATTTTAATGTCAAATATTTTTCTTTTTCGGCCAGGAGAAGAAGCGAAGGGGTTATCGTAGGTAAATAAAAATTTTAGGATTCCGTAACTGAAATGAATGACCCCTGTGTGCTGTTGGTTTATCGATCAGTATATCTCTAGCCGTCTTATTAATAAAAACACACACTATAATCTGTCCATAATACTTCCTTACTCTGAGAGTAGTTCCTCTCAAGTTGAACCACAGAGTAAGATACTTTTACTCGGAGAGTAGAGTCAGATTAATGCTACCTACTCATTCATTCTTTGCTCTTACTCTTTTCCACCACAATCAATTGTGATCGTATCTTGATACTTGAAATATTAATAGTTTGTACCGCTATAAGATCAGTTATAGTGTATGTTAACAGTTGTACCTACCTCTGCCACCCCGTATGGGAAAGGTTTGACGCTTTGTTGTTAAGTCAACAAATAAAGGCAGCCTCCATGCAAGAATGTTCTGAATTGAGCTGGTTGATTAAGTTATTTATTTCCACCTCTAATCACATTTAGTGTTGATTTCAGTTTCGGTCTCTGGAGTGAGCTTTGAGAAATCAAATTAAGCGTATTGCTGGAAGCATATGGATCATGGATTTCTACGTCGTCTTTGTCCGCCAGTATGAATATGTAGCTAATGAACCATAATACTTACCTTAGTTAGACAGAGAGATGAATTATACAGAATTTGTAAGCACCTACTTCCGTTGCCACTGCAGCAAAAAATAATGACAGAATTTTTGTTTTTTTTGCTTTCGTTCTTATACGACGGTACGGAACGAAACCCTTCGTGTGTGAGTCCGATTCGCACTTGAGAGACTTGATTTATCATTTATCAATTTTATCATTCAATGTTATGGAATATCTTTTAGGGAGCTAAAAAAGAAAAAAGGAACCCTTATAGGATCACTTTGTTGTCCGTCCGTCCGTCTGTCCGTCTGTCCATGTAAACCAAGAACGCGTGAATGTATCAAGCTGAAATTTATATCAATTGTTAAGGTTTGTGGTCGCTTATAGCTGTGAAAAAATCAATCGAAAGCTACGTACGACTGATTATGCTGTAAAATTGTTGTATTTTCATAGTAATAGTATAATGTATAGTAATCGCAATGGACCCAAAACCTATAGGGTACTTCCCGTAGGCCTACAATCATGAAATTTGGCACAAAGCAAGGTCTTATAGCACAAGTAAAGGGAAAAATTTGAAAACTGCAAATTTCAGTCTGTCTACAAAATTATTCAATTTGGTTTACATGGATGACATTATACTTTAGTTTTTTATGTGGAAGCCTAATTACACGTGTTACGCGCTCCAAGTGTGATCGGAACCCTATTGGTCCGCGAGTCCTACTCGCACTTGACCGTTATTTATCTTTACAGCGCTAATTGTGTTAAGATTATCTTTAAATGTTTTTTTAGCGAAACTGTAATCGACGCGGTGTTAAAACACGCGATAATCCTAAGGACACTCTCTTACTTTACTCACCTGCAATGCCGGTGATGTGATTAATTAAAATGTTTTGTAATCCAAGAGTGCCAAGCCTGTGCCAAGCACAGACGCATTGCTTGTCAAACTGAAATGACGCGCCCCACTCCTTCATTTGCGATATAGATATTGGTAATGGGCCATGCAAACTAATTTCAAGGGAATCAAACTGGGAAAACCATTTCGAGATAATTGTATTCTGAATTGAATAGCGTTATTCAAATCAAAAAATATTGCAGGATTTCGGAAATTTCTATAAAAACGGAATTTCCTTCATTTGGCCTCTATGTCGTACTTTGTCCAATTATTTTTCGCCATTTAAGTTGGCTGTCCGCTGTCCTATATGGAGGATGACAGCCTGCGATGGGGTGAGTATCGATATCGCGGCTATCGACAAAAACTGTAAGACAGGATTTTATTTTTAATTTTTTATTTATTGCAAAACACAACAGATATAATACATTGCGTTTCTTAATATAAACATCTTATTTTAAAACATGTAGAATATCCTACTGGGTGTTTTGACAGCATCTTTTTATTTGTGGACAGTGTATTTGTATTTAAGTAAAGTAAAAACTAAATTAAAAGAAAGAAAAATAACTAAAGGTACTATGCTCAAACCGCTTATTGAGTGTTATTAATTAATTAGGTAAATTAGCCAAAGATTTTCGAACTTTATGTTTAAAGGTTGACAGTTTCATAAAAATGTCCAAGTCGTGTTTATTAGATAAGTTGTTGTAGAGACGACACATATTAGGAAGTGGTTCATGATAAGCTCTTTGCGTTCTATACAATGGTAATTCGAATGTAGTTTATTTTTTCTGGTAGACCTCTGAAGAATTGGTGGAATACATATTTTAATTTCTCTCAAAAGGTGAGAAGCAAAACAATATAATCGATAAAATCGATACTATCGACACAATCGATTAAATCGAGGTATCGGTTTAGATTATATTGTTACGTTACAGATTACACAACATTATAATCTAAACGATACCTCGATTAAATCGATTTTGTCGATAGTATCGATTTAATCGATTCTATCGTATTGCTTCTCACCATCGATACTATCGATATAATCGATTTAATTTTCAGAAACAGCAATTATAATCGATTATAATCGATTGTATTGGTACAATTATGAGAATCGATAGTATCGATCCAATCGATTATATCGATAGAATCGATACTAGATCGATTTGTTAAATTATTTATATGTACTTAGGATAATCGATTAATAATCGATATACGATCGATTATCCGGCAACACTAGTAGGCTGAATTTTCGAACTTTTGAAAAAAAATGGCGTCCTAAATTTTTTACTTCAGTTGATGTAAGGATGACTTACTGTAAAGATTCTACTATGGATATAGTTTTTTACTTATTCATTCATTTGTTCATCAATCAACTTATTTACAGTTAGTACATTGTGCGAAATTATTCACATCAACTGACTTCAACATATTTTCAGACACCTATACCTGATGAGTGTATTTGTGATAGTGGTAGTGAGCAATTGAACGCTGAGTTTCAGCTTGATGCCTCCACGCGTTCCCGACTTGGAGGAACGCGGCCTGTTCCCGATGGTTTCCGATATTAATGACAAAAAAGTGATCCTCTTAAGTTATTTTTTTTTCCTTTCAGGGATCGGACCTAAAAAAAACAATCTATTAAATTGACAATCTGTAATACAAGTCTAAACGTGATAAGAATGCAGTGAAATTTAAATTTAAATCTGTTAACACACACTCACAGGACAGGACACAACCTTCGCGTTCGAAAGTTTGCCTTCAACGTAACTGGTCACTGTGAACTTGGCTTGATAATTGGAAACGATTTGATTGGTTACGGGGCGTGGTTAGGCCGCCGGACAGTGATGGATGACTGTACTGCATTCTTATCACGAATAGACTAGTATTAGTATAATATTATAGTATCTGTGGTAATAATCACATTATGCAATTCTGTGATACTCTCCCCCGTGATAGCTGCATACATATCTGTCCGCATATCACCAGAGAGTAGATGCAATCATTTATGCACACACACGCATGCCCGACACGTGACACCAAGCCGCTCAAATTGCAACAGGTACGTACCTCCTACCGTAATATTTAAGAGAACAACACTAATTGCAACAGGTAAGTGCCTAACTACCGTAATATTTAAGAGAACAACACTAATTGCAACAGGTAAGTGCCTAACTACCGTAATATTTAAGAGAACAACACTAATTGCAACAGGTAAGTGCCTAACTACCGTAATATTTAAGAGAACAACACTAATTGCAACAGGTAAGTGCCTAACTACCGTAATATTTAAGAGAACAACACTAATTGCAAGATAACTTTGCAATCGAGAAATACCTAGCCCTATCCAATTCGGTATTGGACAATCTAGGAATAGGTCTGAATAATAAAATAAAAAAATACCACCTTTTTGTAATGCAAAAATACTTGATCACTGGGGTACAATAAGGCAGATGGCGCTGGTGCAGTTTGGTGACTTATCTGCAGTGATCGGAATAGATAGTGATTTTTGGTACTTACGTCATGAAAGTCATAACATGGATATGCCTTTTTTCCGGAATTATTAGAATTAAAGTAGTGTTTAAGTAGCTTGAAAAAATACATTATTCACACATGTATACAGGTTAACGATGATACATATTATCGACTGTACTCTGATTGGTCGCGAAGTCGCAAACTTTGCATAGTGCCGATGCCGATGGTGCTGCTTTTATCTTGTAAATCTTGCTTATATTGATTCGCTTCGATTCGCACTTTATACCTAGTTCCATGTAATCATTAGAAATACCGAAAAAAAAACAATCATAAAGCTCGGAATCTCTGAGGCATATCCATGTTAATATATACGTTTGAGGTCACGCACCCCAAATCACTCTACCTACTCCGATCACTGCTTATCTGTCAAAATTACTTTCTATGTAATTAGCTGACCATATTTTAGGGGATGCTATGAACTCCCCAAGAAAAAAAAAGTGTAATATGAAATGGTGTTAAAACATTACACCCGTAACCCGTTTAGAAGATATTAGCAAGATTCTGAATTGTAGGTATATCAATGCAAGTTAGGAAAATTTACCATTGAGTTTCTTAAATTGTGAAGTACATAGGTGTATGTATTATGAATTTATGAGTATTTTCAGTTTCATTTCATGGCGTAAGTCGATTTACCTAATTTGTAACGGATAAAAGTAGGTAATGGTATGTAATGGTGTGATGGATTGAATAGAATAATAGTATAAATAAATAAGTCAGTAATAATAATACTAGAATAATAATTGTAATAATACCTACCACAAGCAACTAAAAATATTAATTATTTCCGTTGGTAGTGGTAATTATATTTATTATTGTGGCGAAGACCTCGAAGAGCCATTAAGTTTTAATTGCCTTTTTACTGCGATTTTTGTTACAATACTTACAGTGTTATGGATGTTTAGTTATGATCATAGTGACATAGAATAGAAATAAATTTATTCGGACTAAAAAAGTGGTTCATGTGGTCTACCCACGGTCTACCTATTATTTTGTAAGGCGCAATCATAACATTCAAGAAGTGGTAGACTTGGTGGTAGAACGTAGAATGAAGTGTGTGGGCTTTGTTTGTCGTTATAGGTAGGTACCTATACACAATTTGCATGTTTATGTGATGTTTACCCAACTTCACCGATACATTGTTAGGGTACCTATCTATTTTTACACTTTCTAAAATACCTTTACGTAATTCGAAATGGACTATTTAAGAATGCACGCCCACTCTAAATTAGTCCTCTAGTCTAGTATACATAGTCGGGCCATAAGTTCTGTCACATGGGTAAAATTTCGAATTTAGAATAGAGGCCACAAAAAAGTTATGGGAATTCGAAATTTGAATATTTCAAGAAAATAAAAATACAGGTTTTCTGGAATATTCTTCATTTTCCAATAGGGAGTGGACGCGCAAAGAAGACAGAGTCGCAATAATTGCATTGCATCGTTGCGGCCACGCACCAACAGTGATTTTTAAACTGCTGAAAAATTTTAAAATTCCACTGAGATTCATTTATCGTACTATCAAACGATTCAGGGAAGATTCAAGTTTAGATGATAAACAAAGAAGCGGTCGACCTCGTACTGTTCGGACTCCAGCGGTCATCAAAGCAGTGACGGCGCGAATCCAACGAAATCCTGTCCGCAAGCAAAAAATGTTGGCTCTGCAGATGGGACTAAGCAGAACCACTGTTAAAAGAGTATTGAATGAAGACCTAGGACTGCGTGCTTACAGAAAAAGAACAGCACATCTTCTTAACGCACGGCTGAAGAAAATCAGACTCGAAAGATGCCGGGTTTTGTTAAGGCGGTACGCAGGTAAAAAATACCGCGAAATAGTTTTTTCGGACGAAAAATTTTTTTATGTTGAGGAGAGTTACAACAAACAAAATGATAAAGTGTATGCACAGTCTATTGTACAAGCAAGCAAACGTATGCCACGTGTTCAGCGTGGCCATCGCCCTTCGGCATTCATGGTTTGGCTTGGGGTCTCCTATTTGGGTCCAACAGAGGTGTTTTTTTGTGAAAAAGGAGTGAAAACCAGTGCCCTCGTATATCAAAACACAGTCCTAACAAACATTGTGGAACCTCTTTCACAAACAATGTTCAAAAATAGGCACTGGGTTTTCCAGCAGGATTCTGCACCGGCCCATAAGGCGAAAAGTACCCAAAACTGGCTCACGACCCATGGAATCGTCTTTATCAGGGACGAGGATTGGCCCTCCTCCAGTCCAGACTTGAATCCTTTGGATTATAAAATATGGCAGCACTTAGAGGAGAAGGTCTGCGCTAAACCCCATCGCAATTTGGATTCACTTAAAGCATCTCTGATTAAAGCAGTCGCCGATATTGACATGAATGTCGTACGTACTTCGGATTGATGACTGGCCTAGCAGATTGAAGGCTTGTATCGAAGCCAGAGGAGGACATTTTGAATAATTTTAGTGTGGTTTAAATCTGTATTTTGTACCCTTTCATTTGATATATAAATGGTTGTAGTGCGTAACTCATTGTGTCATTTATTTAACTTTCCATATGTGACAAAACTTATGACCAGACTATGTATATTATCAATAGTGTCCTATAACCTACACTAATCCTCTAATGGCCGTGCCTGACAAATTCCATGTAGAATAGAGCCAAGGATTAAATGGATTTATATAAAATAGAAGATCTTATTGCAGACTGAAATAAATAAATACAGAAATGTGTAAACCAGACAGTTCAGAGTCTGAATCAATGCAGAAAAAGCATAAATAAAACACTATTATACCTAAACTGTAGAGTCCGTGTCAAGTTTCCATGGCTCTGAGCAAGGGTAAGGTCAGAGATTTTCTCTCATAGGGTGAGAGAGGGAGAGAGAGACAGAGTTCTTATCCCTAGGTGCTCCCTGGATCTCCCTCTACCTATCTTAACTTCGCTCAATACAAGCTAAAGAAACTTAGCACGCATTGTAATTAAAAAATATTGTATGTACAATAGCTACATATCAAACCACCATTTCCAGTATCAAACTGTAGATGTTACACATACATTTATATAAATAAACATAGATATCATAAATTCCTTACCCATACCATACCTATATCGTACCCTCCCTATCAAACACAGGATCATGGATCTTTGACTCTTTATCTCTGAATGTTCTCGAATGATGGAAAAACACTATGACGTAGTGATCTTTACAAAGACACAGCTATCCAGTATTACTTACATAGTTATATACTTATCACACCTGTCTGGGACCACGGTCTGCTAACACAACAGCGACTCAATGACTCAAGTGACCTGGTAAGGGCAAATCCATTTTAGGGCACCCAAGCATAACGAGCCTCTATGGCCAGTTAATCTTTAAAAATATTATTAAGATACAAATTACCTTAAAATATTGATTACAATCGAGTTTATCACTTATCTCTTTGCCAAATTTGTCTTTATAGGTACTTTATTATTCTACGTAAGTAGTAGATACTCGTAAATATTATTTGAAATAGAAAGTATCAAAATTGTCGGGACCTCCTTATTTTAAGAACTCTACAACCACAATGTAGCAATCAATAATTTGGAATTTGGAATTTGAAAATTTACTCTAGTTAAGTTCTCCTAAAGCGAATTTCTTTACATCTTTCGGCCCTAAGTATCAAAACTGACTCTAGGTAAGTCCTCATATAAGCTAATTGCTTTACGTCTTTCGGCCCTAAGTTGCCATTTTGCCAGAAGAATCGGGTTCCTGGCAACAAATTACATTTCACATTGTTTGTACTGGCTTGTACCCATAAAATGCATACAAAGTAGGTACCTCCTACCAACATGCATAAATTTCTCGATGTACTAACCCCGCCTGACATTGAATAACGTGCAGTAAATTGTAATACTGAAGCCCAATTCTGTAATGGAATAATCGCGATAGCAGCATTTTGCGGCCCTGGAAGCAATCAATATTTCGCAGCCGTTTCGGTAAATCACGACAAAATCTGGGCCCGCAATATCAGTCTTTCGATTTAAATAAAGCTTCGTTGGAAACAAAATCGAAAGTTGACGAGGGTATAAATTATAGTTTGCTGAAATACGAACATGAATTAGTTCACTTCCATTTATCCAAATGGCGACACGACAGACATCTACACAATTGCTATTCGAAAACCATACGGGACTCGGGCCCCAGCTGGACGACCCCTATTATAAGTATGGTTATTGGCAAGCTTAGCTATTTGACCGCACCATATACCGGTGAGACCTGTCTTGATTAAACAGCCATTCTTTTGTAAATCTCAAGTTACGCAAAGTAGGAGTTAACTTGTAAATCTAGCAAGAGTGTCAGCTTCCTTTCGTTAAAGCATTTATAAACGTTATTTGAATTTTTGCTCGATAGAAAAATCTCCCGAAGTTATCACAAAATCGGTTCACAAAGTCAGATTATTTTTAAATCGCACAGGTTTTAAATTTATTTATCGTCATAATAATATTGATTTATGTTGCTCTACATAAATACATCGGCCTCTTTTAACATTTCAATTCCTATTTATCTAAAAGTAAAAGCAAGTCGATTCTTTTCTAGGTATTAACACATTACCAGTCCGAGATATGGCATGCTTCTACTTTATAAGTACAAATGTAGGAAACGAGGAACACAGGAAACTAAATAAGTCTATTGCCCCCAATGTCTCAATAAGTTTCCACTATACAAGCATGTCGGAATCTGTATCGATATTCTTTCGGTTGATTAAAGGTAGAGTTTCACCTGTTGGACACTCTACGGTCATAAGGCGGACGGTCGGCACAGAAATCGGGAGGATAGCAATACCTACATAGATATAGATCTGCCTAGAGCTCAGTGCAAGGTCGTGGCGGGTTGCCGGGCAACTCGTCTACGCCGCAGCTGGAGCAAGTGAGAAGGAACCTTGTCATTATCTGACAGGACCTACACATTCTGTTCGAGCAGGTAATCAAATTGGATAAATGAAAAGCTCTGGTTTGCGAAGACCTACAAAATCAGGTATCTACTTTTGTACCTGGTTATGCTATTTTTTTCTCAAAATTTATCAATTTTATTCCTTTTTAGAAACGCTTAAATTCCCGTTGCTCTTCAGTTGAACTAGCTCTAATTTATAGTTCTAGAATATCATCTCATTTCAAAGAGATTCGCAGTACGCACGTGTCTATGGACGACCAGGGCGGCTGGGGCGGCTGGGGCGGGCGGCGGCGGTGTGGGCGGCCAACCCCGCCGGCCCGTCGCGTCGCTAGGCAACCGCCCGGGCGGCGCTGCACTCACAAGCCACGACAAAAGCACACCCTACCAACAAACCTTTAAAGGTGAAAATCAAACGGGTTGTTGCCGCTAGGGGCCAAAGAGTATTACCGCTAGGGGCCAAAGCCTTTTTCGACTATTATTATTTAAATGAAAAACAACTCGCACTTGGCCATAAAGGATTGTAACAAGTACAGTTAGCAACAGATTGTATTAATAGAGTTCTTGAAACTTCTTTCCACACATTCAAATATGTCGTTCATTAGTCATCGTTTACCTGCTTGATGACCTTGGTTACTTACCCTCTATACCCCTTTCATTTTACAAATATTGTTTAGCGTCTTTTGATATTTTCTTTTGTGTTCATCGATTTAGTATACCCAAGATACACCATCTCCTACAAATCTAAGTCTCAAATGTGTCCCATCGCTAAGTTACATGTGTGTGCGTTTACTAAGGCAAATCTTAAACGCATAATGTACTTAAGAACATTTCAATTTTCCTTTTATGCAACCTTATATCAATAGAATTAAGGTGGGATTTCGATTGCGCGCGATGGGCTGTTATGACATTACAAAATTAGACCATCGCGCAAGTCGTAAAATTTTATTGCTGTCAGCCGTAGGTAAGATTATTTTAAACTATACTATTCCTTAAATCAATGACTATTAAGTAGAATTCAGTTTACGCAGCGTGACAATCATAACAAATGTTTACTTTGGAACAGAGAAATAATGGAGTGGTCTTGAAACTGTACTCAGTACAGTACTAACTCGGTTCATTGAAATAATAAAACAGGTTGAGGTGGTTAAAATTAACTTGTTTTTAAAAGCTTTTATTTAACTTGCACTGTATGTATATATGTGGGTGGGTGTGTATCATGGTTCGCGTCAAAAATGTCGGCTTGAATTTGACTCACTTCCCGTTACCCGATTGAGCCGAAATTTTGCATACGTATGTAAGTTGGATGACAATGCAATATTTTTTTTGACTTGGAGCTGATCTGATGATGGAGACGGAAGACGACCATAGGAACTCTGTCATAATACATCACAAGCCCGTTGAATTTGGGCCCGTTACATTCGTCTTGACAAAAACTTTGGCCTTAAAATATTTTTTATAACATGGAGCTGATCTGATGCTGAAGCCGGAAGGTGGACAGGGGAACACTGTGATAAAATGACGCCACCCCATCATATTTGGGCTAGTTCGATTTGTTTTGACGAATACTATGGTCCTACAATATTTTTGATGCTGATATGATGCTGAATACGGAAGGTGGAAATATTTTTTACTTTTCATTTATTATTTTATTTATTTGGAAAGAAAACAAAAAAAAAGTGAATAGACACAAATACAGACTAAGGACATTCATTTATTTCCTTGATAGGTATTAACATGTGTACGTATGTTGTGTACTCACTAGATCACAATACTTTATGTAAAAACTTACTGCAATACATGGTATGACCCCTTTCTTAACTTTCCGAAAGCCTTTCTTCGTATAATAAATGTCATTTTCTGAGAAGTGACAAGAGCAAACCACACTAGAATCATTTGGTTTAAAAAAAAATATACGCGTGTAGCACCGTACACGTGTTAGAAGTAAAACTTCTGTAGCTAGATCATTAAGTGGTACCTATACTATACACCTATACCTACCTATACTAAAAGAGATTTAAATTTCCAATTTTGAGATCCAATCTCTGCTTCAAGTTACTTTTAAGTTTCAGACGTCCGATTATTTGAAATTATTTTATACTTGTACTTACTTTTAATACGTCATGTCATTTATTTCCCACCATTCCTTATCTACAATTTGTCGCGCTCGTGGTGATATACTTAACTCATTCAATAGTGTCACTACTATTTGCATCTCGCTCAGATTATATACCATCTGACGTCACGTCTTTAAGCCGTCTCGCTCAAATGTATGCATTGCTTTGCTTGTTTTAGAAATCCATATCGACCCGTGTGACATTGATGAAACTCTTTTCTTACAAACTGTATGGATCGCATCGCACAGCTGTCAAACATAAGTTCCGGTTCCAACAAAGAGGTTTTTTGTTTGTCCCAGCCAGCGGCGGCGGCGGCGGCGGCGGCGCCATCTTGGCCATACCGGAAATCAAGAACTCGTGGAAGAATGCTTAAAATAATTTTTATTTGTTAACGTTTCATCAGGTTTTTCTCTCACTAATCAACATTCTTTATTGTACGAATGTATTATTATCATCTGATTAGTTAAAAACCGTATTGAAAATAGTTGCGGTTTTAAAAGTCTTCAGCCGACCCTGACGTCACCGATTCCAATTTCCGTTACATTTCTTAGCCACTCGTGATAGCACCCGGCTAGTAGCAAATGAAAAGCAAATATATGAATAACCCACAGTTGAGAGGTTAAATAAATTTTACCCCCGTGCCCTAAGAAGTTTTACTTCAAAAATCTTCACTCCTCTCATTAGCTATAATTTTCCGACATTTTTCCCTTTCAATTTCATTTTTATGAAATCTGGAATAATAAATAAAAACATATTTAACTATAATAAAAAACACCAATCACCATTCGAATAAATTTTGTCCTTCTCTGGACCGGCTATAGTTATTTAATATTAATTCCATATTATTGAAATACCGCAGAAAAAAAAAACAATAAGCGACTCTATTCATTTAGTATTTGACTTTGTTCCACTTCATACTGCGTCGTTGGGTTAAATGAAGAGAC